>JBAGKK010242627.1:0-21367 GCA_037177015.1 Euceroptres primus | reverse complement strand
ATCCACTATTATAAAATTGTGCCAATCTGACTTGAGATTCATGATCAGTGACCTAACTAACCCTTGCAAACCAAATTTGGCGTTAATCCAATAATTTTCAAAGAAATTTGTTTGATTTTGAGGTTTTAGCTGCCATCTTGGATCCGCCATGTTGGAATTCATTAATCTAAATGATCGAATTCTTAGAGGGGCATTATCCTAAAAATTTAAGCCCAAAAACAAGGAGATCCATCGACATTATTTTTTTACAACCTTTTTAATTGCAAATCTCGATTTTTTTCGGTCTGTCGGCCGCCATTTTGAGCAGCCATTTTGGAATTTTTAGAAAGACCACACTCGTCTCGAAAGAGGGATCAGTAACGAACATTTTAAGGCCAAGATCATTAAAATCCGTTTACAGAAATTTTGGACAGAGCTTTGTTCCGTTTGAGAAACAACGTCCTATATATGTATAATTGGATTCTTTTATTTTCCGTTATCGAAAAAATTCCAAATCCTATAGAATATAACGTTTGTTGATTTAAGACGTATACGACATAAGAAGATTTGTCTTATATGCGAGAAGATTTGGTTAGTGGACTGGGTTTCGGTTCAATAAAATCGTCAGAACCAAATATGCTGAAGAGATACCTGTTAGGATTGTTATCAAAAGTAGTATCGATTTTATTTATTAGTTTTACGTTTTTATTTATTTATAAGTATATGTGATTTTTGAAAAGCTCAGTAGCTTTTTGTCGTTATTTTTAAGCCTTATATTCTTTGCATAAGTAGGCTTATCGATTATTTAAGAATCACTCACTCCTTCAATTTTTCAATTTTCTAAGCTTTGTTATACGCACCATGGAGGTAAAATTGCGAGGCTTCTCAAAACTTAATATGAACATTTTCGTTTTGCTTTGACCCCCTCGCTAAGTCACTTTTTTGGCTAGGAAATATAGAAACCCCGCGGCAAAGGTAAGCGATGTCCTTGTCCATCCTGAGCATTCTCTCTCTCTCTCTCTCTCTCTCTCTCTCTCTCTCTCTCTCCCTCTCAGGGTCCCGAGCAAACCGGTTATCTTGCTCTTTTCCTCTCTCCGCTTTCCACTGCAGGGAAAGCAGAGAGATGAGCCAAGGCCAGATAGCAGGATAATTCCAGGCCTGGGTTAGAACGAGAGACAGAGAGAACTCAAAAGCGAAAGAAAGGGTCCTCTCTTCCTCTTTCTTACTCTAGGGTGAGTTTTTGGGTATAAAAAGACCCCGTTTGGGACATGTAACCAGTATCCGTCGAGTCGTCAAAAGTTCAACAACGCTAAAGAAAATAAAGTTCTTGTATTCCATTTGGCGGAATAGTTTCTTCAAGTGACTTCGCCCCTCACTGACCACGGTAAGTATGGCTGTCAAGCCTAGTGAGAACTCATGTTCCTCTCATTCCCTTCCCATTGAACGGCATCCCAGTAGCCACGGTTATTTGACGGTCTCCTAGTGAGAGACCTCTTCTGCCATCGCCCCCCTCCCATTGGAAGACATCCTAGTAGCCACAGTTATTGGACGGTGCCCCAGTGAGAGACCTTCTGTCTCCTTCCCTCCCTCTTCCATTGGACGGCATCCCAGTAGCCACGGTTATTGGACGATGTCCCAGTGAGAGCACCTCCTTCCTCTTCCGTTGGGAGACATCACAGTATGACCAACACCAAGTCGTGTCCCAGCCGGATAGCCCGCATAAAAAAAAGGCCTGGAACAAGACGAAGGTCCGCCGCCAAGCAGCCTAATCCGCCCCTGCAGCATCGCAGCTTCCCGGGACTAACCCGTCACCGCCGACCTGCACTCCGTCGCTGAGCTCGCCGACCCGGATTGCGCCCATTTCTCGGGCCTTCTCAACGCTAAATTTCTCGCCGATACCCCGGCCGGAACCACCAGTGTCACCAATACGAGCTTGTTTGTCATCTGTTGTGGGACGCACCTGCCCGCGTCCACGCAGCCAATACGAGCCCTGACGAATAGTCTCGTGCTCCAGCCTCTATCGGGAATTCGGCAACCCGCGAGTCTCGACCGACGACCTCGTGCCGTCACAGCTAGAGTACCGGCCTGCACCGTGGCGTCAACATCCCGAGGACCAACAACTGACGAAGCCACCACTACCACTACCCGCAACGATAACAAGGGTGCACTCACCGGCCGTCCCGGCCACACCACCACGGGTTTCCTCTGCCGCGATGGAACGGAGGGGACGCTGCCAGGTATGACTATCTGTACGGCAGGAGCACTGGGCCACTACCCCGACACGGTACCCGGTAGGAGATTGCAACGTGTGCCAGCCCGTGCCGCGGCGCCTGGATTCTCCCCGGGAAGGCGATCTCACCGTGGAGAAACCATCGGGACACCGCCGACGACCCCAGGTCAGATCGGTCGTCCTCATCCCCTCGACGCACGAGGATCCGCAGGTCCGGCGAAGGTCACGACGATCCTCGCCCTCGGCGTCCGACCGCATAGAGGAAAGATTCCGGCAACACCGACAGGGACACACTAGCGTCATCAATTACCACGGTTGGAGTAAAAAGAGGAATAAAAGCCTTACCTATATAAATAAATTGTAACATGCAGAGAGGGAAATTTTAATAAATTGTCGACTATAACTACCTGTTTTGTTTACTGACTACACCCGTCCTACGAGAAGCTTTCTTCCACCTCGTTCTCGTCGCCATGGCCTTGCCATTCGAGCTGAGACTCTTCTAGCCACTGTTTACTCCCACTCCACCAAGCGTAGCTTGAATCCCCGCGCCTCTTTACGAATCCGTTCAGTGGACTTGCTCGACTTGCCGAACGGCAAGTTACAGTGCATCGTGACACAGCACCCACCTACCTTTACCACCCATTTTTCCCCATTTTATCGTCACCCACAAAATACCAGTTTGTATTAGCTTTTAGCAGCTTGTGTTACTGTTCCACCTAATTATTTTGAATTTTGTAGAATCTTCACTGGATGACATGGATTAGATTGATATTAGATGGAAAATAAAGAAATAATATTTTAATTCAAAAACGAAATTATATTTCTATAAGAATCTTAGAATCAAGCACGGCAATTCTTATCGCTTTGCTTCACTCACAACCTGAGCGCTTACAAGGAGTTGCTGACTCTACATCCGCTACCTCAGGTTAGGAATCTAAGTGAGTTGGCCTTGAGGACTAAGAAGATTTTATTTTATTCTAAATTCCAAAAGTTTAAAATGAATTATAATTTCAGAAATCACAAAAAAAGAGATTCGTGAAAATTCTATATCCTCTCTCTTAGCATGCTTTTAGGTAATCAGCACAATGTTGAAAGATAATTTACACACAATTTGCTAAAGAAAAATGTATCCAAATCCGGTATTTATAATAATAAACATGTGCGAGAACGCAAGGATCCTCAATCGCCATTAGAGAGTTAAGGGATCAAAGCAAAGAATGGAAGAATGTCAGATTGAGAGAACGTGCACTGCAATTTATAAGGAAAGAAAGAGAGGGAGAACAAGAAAGAGTATAATGAACTGCGCTAAGGAGGAAAAGAGAGGAATAGAACTCGTGCTAAGCATGCTCTCGCTACTCACACAGGCAAAAGCTATGCCACTGCCTTCTACCTTTTACAATGTTCTGCGTCCACTTACATGCAACCGTTATTAATCTCTATATGCCTACTGATATCTCACACCTCGGCCGTCCAACACGATATCCAGCCATGCTTCTCTCCTTCAGTCACCCACCCTAGCCACGGTGCCTTAACGTTACTGATCTGTCAAACTCCACGTGTTCGGTCGAATAACATAAGTTTTGCCTAAGGAATTATATAGTCATAGATTTCCTTCAACCATATAGGTTTAAACAACTACTTTAGTTTAAACTTGAACCAATCTCTTGTAAAAGAAAATTTGGTCTAAAATAATAATTATTATAAATTGATGATCAATCAATTTATAGCAAACCGCTCAACAAACGCTTTCCCACGCTAAGTGAGAACAGAAGTGAAGGAAATTTCGCAAATGCTGACATCAATTTGACAAACACACGTATGAGCAGCCCGACTATTCCTACCCTACCAATATCACCTCTAACCAATACCAATTTCCTGAATAAACAAAAACCTCTACCTCGCTTGACCTCGCGATGCACCGACGAGGGCGAGTAGGGCCAAGGCAAAGTCGCATTCTTTTGAGGACCTTGGTAACGATCAGATCTCGGAATATTGAGGAGCATGGATTGCTTTATCGGGCCCATACATAGTTCGGAATAACTAACGATACAGTTGTATCCTGCCTAGTCAAGCTCAGTAAAGTGTCCTGGCCGGGAAGTCCCTCGCAGATCGCGTTGAGTGGACGTAAAGTCAAAATTCTCTTAGCCGAAAAGAGTACACCAGGGAAATAAAATTCACTTGTGATTATTTCAAATCCAGAAAAATTATAGGGAGTTATTTCGACAACTTAACACTATCAAATCCCAAAACGATAGTGGTAACTTGTCAAAATATCCTTATTAGGCTTATCGAGAAATTCAAGTTGGTGAAAAGTTGATTATTTTAAAGCACCTCCAACTTTTTTGGTTAGAAGCCAATTACTTCTTTCTCTCGATAAAACTAATAGTAAAAAGTAGAAGCAAGAACCAAAAAGCAAGAACCAAAATCTATTGCCCACTTGTGAAGATTGAAGTCATGGATAAAGTTCATCCTTTCTCTCATCTTCCTACGGAGTAGTAGTGTAAGGCCATTTTTGTATGGTAAGAATTTAAATGTATCGCATCGACAATTATCTCATTGTTCTTTTATATTTTCCATTTATTGAAATTTGAAAAAACGTCAATTTGAATAAACTGTTGATCACCGTCACCCCGTTCTTACGTGTTTGGCTAGTTATGACAACAAAAAGGCTTTTATTAGTTTTCAACAAGAAAATTTTAGGAGTTAAAAACAGCTTGAATGAGTTTGGTTTCACCTTCTGATGGTTAATTAAAAAACTAAAGTGTGTCACCATAGTTCATATCAAAAAGGTGTCGTAACTTATAACTTGATGTTAGTTTTACTAATCTTGGAGACACACATTCTTGGAGAGACTCAATGTTAAGTTTAATCAGACAAGGCTGTCTTAAAGTGTGAATCGAAACAAGAGAAACCATAAAATTATTTCCTTCACAATAATTCGATAAAGTTTATTATGATAACTCAAATAAAACTATTTTTAAAATGTAAGATGGGAGTTAGGATAAAAACTAATGGAAGTAGAATAATTTTGATTCAAAGTTTTTTTTTCATGACTAAGTCTACTTTTATTTTAATTTGTTGATGAACTTTTATTTAAGTCCCCCAACTTCTTCTAATAATAAATTGAAACGTTTTAAATCACTGAATGACAGCCAGAAGTTTGGAAAATTTAAGTTTGCGAATAATAGGTTTATTGAGTAGTGGGAAATGGGTAGTGGGAATAGAAATAATAAGAGTTTCTTATTGTTTCATTTCTTATTGTTTCATTGGTTTAAGGAAATGTGGAAAATATAGGGTCGTTTAAGAGTAGGAGATGATTAATTTCTTATTAGATTTGGAAATATTACGTTCTACTTGTGTGGAAAAATTTTAGTAGTGAGAACCATGAGCCTACGTGGATAGGAGATCGAAAATAGAGATGGGGAGGAGGAGATTTTCTATTTTAATTTGTTAAGAGTAGGGGATGATCTATTTACTAATTGGCTTCTAGTAATGAAAAAGGTATTTAATTATTAAAGTGAGAGTTGATCAGTTCTCCTATTGGATCTCTAAAATAAAGGGATTCAAGTTCATGGAGTGTAGAGTGTAAGTTGTTATATTATTGGCCTCCAAAGATAAGGAATGTGGAAGTATAGGAAGTGTGAGAAGGTCTTAGTCTCCTTATTGGTCAAGAGGGTCGAGAATATAGGGTTATCATGAGTAGAGTTGCGTTACTTCTTCTAATTTTTGGTAGAGGAAAGATTTCTGTGGGAATGATATTTGGATTTCTATGTCATGAGGGCAAGTGCACCTATGTTGCTATAGTTTATATAATGCTTCTCATCAGAATAGATGCAATTGAATAGATGCAACTACGCTTTGCTATATCAAATTCCTGAGGAGCGTGAACTGTTCCTGGAAAAAATTCTTTCTTTTAATTTTAGCCTGAGATTTTAAGATGGAGAATTGCGTTATGCATTTTACGTCGTAAACAGATGACTCAGGAATGTATCGCGATTGCATGGAGGCGCTCGAGCCGATACATTTGGGGTTCCCGAGTTCCCGAGTTTTATTTATATTTGTATTTGCAAAAACAAGTCAGAACATAAAAATCAACGAACTTTGTCTGATGAAAATTATTCTTGATAAAACTTTAACAGCTTTAGAATAAATTCCACGTATGAAAAATAAAAAGCAAAACATTTATAAAATATAGTCTCTTATCTCCTCACTTTCTTCCAAAGTGAGCCCTCAACAAGCAATCTGGTAATGTCTGTCCCGTCAATTCCATGCACACCTAAACTCTCCACATTAGACAAAATTGTAAAGTCTTGTTGTTTGTTCATTTTTGGGGAACTAAAAATAAATATTGTACTTGATAAACATGTTTCTACATTATTGAACCCAACGCACATTCGAAAAAAGATCAGAAACGACCTGAATAATAGGTCAGAGTCCGACTCACATACCAACTCCATGATGAGCTTTTAAAACTAAAATTATTTTTGAACATCAAATAATGATTCATTTAATTATTTCTTTTGTTCGTGACAAATAAGAATATTATTTTTACATTAAAAATGCGCAATTAACCAAATACAAAATATTTCATTCCTGACAATTTTCAAAATTTTCTAAAATCAGTTATTTTTTTTTAATTTCCACTTTTAAAATATTGTTTGTTATCATTTTTTTTTAAACAACAAAGAACGACATTTTGATATTCACAGATATTAAAGTAAACATCTGAAGTTTTATTTTAAGTCCAAAAGAAGGGCAAAATGTGGGTCGAATTTCAAAGAAAAGTCAAAAATATTTTTGACTTTGAAAAATGGTGCCTAAATTTTGAATCTTTCAAATTTTTTTTTGCATTCGAAATATTGCGGAAAAATTTATCGTAAATGTGTGGGTAAAAATCTTTTATATTCCATGCATAAATAGATATTTATACCTGAAATAGAGGCTCTTTGCGCAAAGTACAAAACTTAATCTGAGTAATGTTTCAGCTCAATCGGATAAAAACAAAGGGTGCCCCTAGGCCCTTAAAAATAGAAAAGACCATCGAATCACAGAACGAATCAATTTTATTTGTTTATCTTGCGAAATATTAATTATATACAAAAAAGTAGGAAACAAAAGTTGTAGGTCTATTAAAAATGCAGATATTATCATCTATCACTTTTTCCCGTGCGACTAACTATTACTAAGAAGAATGTGAAAATCTCTTCTTTTTATTACAAATCTTGACATTGAGATACAGTCTCCTTATAACCTGAAAACTTTCGGAGATAATCATTTACAATCTGAAGAGCATACTGTTTCTGATACTCGTTTTTCGTAAATAATTTATTATGATCTTCAATAAGCTTGGCCCCTCTCTCAACCGAATCGTTTACAACTTTCAATGTATTTACTAATTCCAGACCTTTGACAAAAGTTTTATTTTTATGCCATGTCGACGGTTCTGTCTTAAGGAATTCATCATTCATGTCAAATCTTTTGAAAAATCTCCTAGTTATGGCAAAAACGAATTGTCCAATTCCATTGTCAATAACTTCTGGGATTTTATCAATTCGTACTTTTAGTCGCAGGACATTCTTGTTTAATGATTTTGTTTCGCAATTTACTATACAATACTAGAGTAGCTTTATTCGTAGCATTACTTTTTTGAATTTTCCTCTGAAACCGTTAGTCGAACGAGAAAAAGTGATGGACATGTGCATTTTAAATAGACCTATAACTTTTGTGTAATACATTTTTGCATATAATTAATATATCGCAAGATAAACAGATAAAATTTATTTTTGTCTATGATTTTATTCTTCTTTTGATTTTCAAGGTTTCAGGGGCACCCTTTCCTTTTTTCCGATTGAGTTCAAATTTTAGTCAGATTTTTTTTGCATGAAATGGAACCCAACTGAGGGGAAGCGCGAAGAAGTTTGAAACTACGAATATAAGAGCCGCCATAAAATATTTCTTTTTTTCTGAAAATTAATGTTTGGAGAGCGCAAACCAAAAGAATATAAACACAATATGATTTCATACAGATTTGAAACTAGCTATGAAGTCGATCTCTGGTGCTTTCCCGTTGCTTATGTTTTTGCAGTGCTTATTTTTTGAGCACTTCGCTTCATCACTATGATAAATTAGTAAATATTTTTGCTGCCTCGTAGAGGAAGCATTAATTATTTTAATAAAATTTTAAATTTTATTTTTTAAAATATTTTAAATGATCAGAATTTTCATAATTAAAAAAAAAATTATTTATTTTATAGGTCGGTCGATTCCTTTGAGGTATTAGGAGTCAAAATAAGTCCTCTAAGTTTCATTAATTTATCGGTAACCGATAAATTGTCCTCAGGTTGTTAAATGAATTTAAAAATTTTCAAACATGTAACCATTACAAAGCTACCTCTGTGAGGAAGCAAAATTATTCTACGTTTTTAATGTTTGAATAACATACCGAGAAGCGATAAGATTTCCTTCTTTGGTATCTTCTGCCCAAATACGAAAAGTCCAATCCCCAACTGATAAAACATATTTCGGATTAAAGGGATTACGGTCAACAGTATAAACTGGTCCAAAGTGTCCTTGGAATCTTAGTGCCAACTTCTCTGCGAGAGTTTTAGACTTCCTTGAGCCACTTACGATCACTCCATTTTCCGTTCCGAACAAAAATTTGGTCCCCATGGATGGTTCATAGTTCATGGATGACACACCTATGGCGTTCTCTACCTTTGGATTCTTAGTATTATCGAGATCGATGATCAAAACTTCAGTCGGTTCGCGTAGTTTACGAATATCCCACCATATCATTCTTCCATCCGATGAACCTGTGAAGAACTCTGAATTGTTCTTCGACTGCATCCACTTCAGGCAGCTCACTGGGTTTCTGTTTAAAGACGGGTTCCATTCAATGAAAAATATAAAGCTAAATTTTGAAACTATTAAGTATTTTTTCAAGCGGAATTGTTTTGTTGCTCGGAACCCATACCCTAAAGAAAGGAATTTCTCACCGTGTGAGAATCTTTAAATCTTGTGATCAATTTTTAGCCCACTTCCCGATGTTCAATCGACTTGATACTTTGCATACTTACGAATGGCAATCAAATATTCAATTTTGAAAAGAAATCATTATCTTTTAGATTCTAAAATTATTTTCCACTTACTCATTACACTACGTAAGATGTTTTTTGTTCCTGGGTAGCGACTGTAATTTTTCGATTGCTTTCAAGAAGGATGTTACAATTCCTGATCATTTAAGGTTACGAGCTTCAGTTTTCCTGATATATAAAATTTCCCTAAAGTTTAAAACAAAAAATTGGAATCCCTCAAATAATTAGACAATTTTTTTTAAAATTGAAAGTATAAAAAATAAGAATTGGCTGAATACCGCATTAGAGTCAAGTGTTTATACAAAAAATTCTAAATGTCGCAATTCCTGGTCACCTAAATTTTATTCTAACTTTGCAACTTTTTTTCTGATCGAATTGTAGTACCCCCCAAATGTTACCCACCCACACCAACTTTCTACACAAAAATTTTCTTTTTGGTCGATCAATATCTTCTCTTCGATCCTTTGACTTGAAAATTCGGAATTTTGCAAATTTCGAAAATTTTTCTTATGGAAGAAATAATTACGGCGAATTTTTTTGCATGTAGTATTTGATGATGAATAATAGCATAAAACTCAAAATTTAAACAAATTTCTGTAAGTTAGAATTGTTAGAAAATGCTGGAAAATGATATTTTTTTGAAAAATAAAAAAAAATTATTTCAAAAAACGTTAACATGTAGAGTCGGAAGTCCTTTCATATGGTACTTTGGAAATCAAATAATTGTCCAATGGAATTTTTTGAATAAATCGGTTCATTTGGTGGCGCTTATTGATACCCTGAGTTTTCCACGTCTGGTCAGTTGCCAAACCCGTTTTTTTCTTTGGAGAAAGGTATGAAAAATCACGTTTGCATGGGCAGACCATCCGCATTGCATTTTTAAACAAAGTGTTAAAACATGAAAAAGGAAAAAAACAAACCTTCTACCTTTGATAAGTTTCGAACTGTGGTCATTTAAAAAAGCCTGATTTTTTCGATTTTCAGCAAAAATTCACCACTTTAGAAAGAAAAGTGTATATCTTAAAGGCTGTTAACTTAACGAAAATGTGTTGCCTAGACGAATGAAAGTAGACTCAATTTGCAGTAATTTCAGCGAAAGAACAGTGTCCTGTGTCTAATAGGTCATGAGATATGACCTTTCAAAGTTGGCGATTTTTGCCTGTTTTTGGGGGCAAAGAATCAAGTTCCGTTTTTTCAAAATTAGTCGTTTCCGGTTGAATTTACATTGACGTCGCCAGAGGATGAAATTAAATAGATAAAATTCTACGCGAATAAAAAAGTCTCCTTTAAAATATTCAAGTTTTCACTTTTAGACAAAAAAAACGATAATTTTCGTTTTTTGAAAATTTATCCTCTAGACATTTTGTTGTGAGATTAACAGAAAACGAGGTATTTTCAGAAAACATAATTTTTCTTTTTTTTTGTCAAAAATTGAAAAAATTGAATTTTTGAAAGCTCATAAATTGCAAACGAATGGAAGTATAGAAAAATTTTTTTTGGTTTACGCGGAATTTCATCTACTTAATTTTGTCTTCTGGCGTCATCAATGTACAGTGTTAGAAATGATCGTAATTTTTATATACAGGATGCATATTAAATTTCAAGCACTTTACTGTATGAAATTGAAATTAATATACGTGTATCTTAAATTTAAAACTTATATGAAATTTAAGATACATGTACATTACGAAATTCATTTAATTCCATTTGACAAGAAATTCTAAATTAGATATATTTTTGGAAGAAGTTGACCCCTATAAGTCATTATTTTATTATAAGCAGCAGAAGAATAGAAAAATTATGGACAATCATTTCGATTTATAATATTTTTGTAAGATTTAAGAAATTAAAAGACTTTATGGATTAGTGCAATCTATATTACCGACCCGCTGGTGGGCTGTATATTAAATTTAAGATACACATGTATCTTGCTTCACATTCTTGTATCTTAAATCTACTACAGATTTTTCTAACCGTGTAGCTAACAGGAATCGACTCCTTCTGAAAAAACGAAACTTGATTTGTTTGCCCCTAAAAACAGTCGAAAATGGTCAACTTTGGGAGGTCATATTTCATGACGTAGGAAATCTTTCGGTAAAATTGAGTCTACTTTCACTCCACTGTGGAACACTTTTTCGTAAAGTTAACGGCTTTTAAGGTACACAGTTTTTTCAAAAGTAGTGAATTTTCACTTAAAATTAAAAAAATCGAGTATTTTTAAATAAAATTTAAAAAAAAAAAAAAAAAATCATTTTCCAGAATTTTCAAACAATTGTAACTTGGAGAATTTTTTTCAATTTTATATTCTATGTTATTATTCATCATCAAAAATTACATGTAAAGAAAACTCGCCATAATTATTCCTTCTGTTACCTCAGAACGCAACAAATCCTCTTGTCTTATTAAATTCCTTAATGTTAGATATAGATCCTGGGATCCTAGCCCTCGGATGAGGCAAAAGTCAGTAAGGGTGGTTCAAAATAGAGTAAACAATATTTATTATAAGAATACAAAAAAATATATAGTTCCTCAATTGATTTAGCATCATGGAATCAGATAGGTATCTACTGCCCTTACGTCTAGTCAGTACCTTAAAAAAGGATTGACTTTTAAGCAAATAGGACTCAGTAGATTTGCACGTATAATAATCAGTCATTGGAAACTTACCAAAATTTGTTATAAGATGAACTTGTGGATCAAAGGTAAAGGTTGGTCTCAGGTTGAAGTTGGAAATCAGTTAGAATCTAGGTTAAGGCTCACACTAAGGAAGCAAACTCAAGGTAGATCAGAGTTGGATCCACAAGTTGAAAATAGACTGGTTGCACAAGGTTATACTCACGAATATAAGTTGAACTTGAAAATTCGTAGGGTAGTTGACACTTGTAGACTTGTAGGTACTGCACGAGTCACTGAACTTCAAAGAAAACTGAACTGGAGAATGCTTGGGGCCCTTCAATTTTTTAAGGCTAAATGTAGCACAACACGCAACCGATAGAATCAGAAAGCACTTCAGTGGAGGAAGAGGGACAACGGTCTCATATAACAAAAACGAGTTCCGACGGAACTCGGCATTTTGGTAGCCTCCACGACGAAACAAATCATTATTAATTAATTTAATTGTTCGTTCTTAACAGAATGATGGTAGCAGCGGTGGGATCATCCCTCGAGCGCCTCTTGGCCCGTTACTTTTGACGCATTTTTGATTTTTACATTTTTTAAAAATTTTTCAACTTCGTTCAAAATTAATAATTTTGTGATTTGCGTTACGTCCTGTTGCAATATTTTTAGATTAGTTATTTGTGTCATCCCCTTGTTAATTTATTGATAATTAAAGTTGCTCAGAATTTTCCTGGGTGCTTTTCAGCGGGAGGTCAATTCTTGGGAGTTTCCAGTTATTGCTTATCAGCACGACTGCAATTCTTGAAACTTCAGTTTTTAATTAAAATTAGCAAACATACAAAAAGGCTACCATATTGCTTTTAATCACGTAGTCAATCCTAGAATACAATCACTTGTGCTTTTAAGCAGAAATTTTGGATTCGAATTTCATAATTCCCATTTCTCTCCTCCTTGATTTTAGTCGAGAATCGTGGTTTTCCGGAATGCTTTTTAGCAAGAGGTCAATTCGAGGATTTAACAGCTTGGGCTTTTTAGCAGAGCTTTTAGATTCTTGAACCTGATTTTAATTAAAAATCAGAAAAACAACAGAATATTCGCCTTTTTGCTTTTCAGCAGAAGACCAATTTTCGAGTTCAATCCTTCGTGATTTTCAGCAGAAATTTTGAACTCCTTACTCAAAAATTTTGTTTTTCTCCCTTTTCCTACCAGCTGGCACATGCCTTCCAAGCAAATTTCCGGCCCACAACAACTTGGTACTTTCGTTGTGCCAAAAAGCCCCATTCAGAGATTTAAGGCTCATGGACTTTTTATCCACGTCTTGAAAAATCATGAACCCCCTTTAAAAACTTACTTGTAAAAGCAGAAGCTAGTTTGAACCTGATCAATTTGAATTCAGAAAAGTCCTCCACTTCCAAAATTAATTAGAAGTAGGCTCAAGGATTTTAAATCGCGTTGTTACATACATTTCCACCACAATTTCATATACTTAAGGTCAGAAGCAGCACTTAAAAGGATAAATCCAGAAAATCAAAATTTCAGACTGTTAATGAATTTTGTGATTTAAAGTTAAAGATTTTGCGCAGTAGTTCAAAAGAAAAACAGGAGTCAAATTCTCTTGAGGAATTATTGACTAAGGTTAGTTTCCTTCTAGATCAAGCCAGAAACCTTATCGACTCTTATACGTTGGAAAAATCTTTAAAAATTAACTTGAAGAAATTGTGAAATTAACTACAAATTCAGAAATGGAATATGAAATAGGGGTAGCATTATAAAAACTTTATTTCGACTGCATACGACCTTGCCTGCATCGAGGAATGTCTCGCGTCAGCAGAAAATCTCGCGCGGAATAGGACTCTCGCTACAGAAAGTAAACAAACATCTTCCTGTTGTGCATTGTCGAGGTTTTAGAAATTCCGATAGAGAAGTACACCAAAAATAAAGAAAACGGATTTTCTTAATTTCCTGAATCCTCAAATGGTCCTGGGAACCATTTAGCTTAAGGAAATTAAAGCGCTAAAATTTTTAATTAATAATAATTAATTTAAAGTTCATGTGGTTCTTTTTAGCTAATTCGAGTACCAGTATTTATACAGGGTAAGTCTACTTGTTTGTCTGTTTAATTTCCTTATGATAGAAGGAAAGCGAATTTTTTAATGACGTAAACTATTCCAAAATTTAAGCAATTTTCTCTAGCCGACTGAGTACCTATGACCACACAGGGAAATCCTACTGGCGTATTTGAATTTTAACTTTCCTTGCCAGGGGGAGTTAAAAGATCAGCGACCTTGAATTGAATTTGCTCACTTCAAAGTTAAGTGAACATTTCCGCCGATTTGAGTACCAATGTCAGCATAAGGTAAATTTTATATAGCTTGTTTGAATTCCTTAGTCCAAAATGCCTAAAGTAAATTCCTCCTCCCAACTACCTTCTAAAATCCGTAATCGTCCTAAAAGAAGTAGGAAACGTTCAGGAAAAAATTACGCAGCATCAAAAGTTAATCCAGAAATTTTTTACTACTTCCACGATTTCCACTTCCACAATTTTTTACACTTTCGTTATGTGTAGTTATGCCCACTTAGAGACCTAGAATTTTCGTACCAGTTCAAAATATTGTAGAACTAAATTTAACTGAGGAACAGGCTATACAACAAAAAATAGTAGCGGTTGAAGAAGAAATCAGGACTAGGAATAATCGGGAAGAAGTGGATGTAGAATTTTCCTCAGATGGAGAAACTTTCGAGTTCGATTTCGACAGCGACAATGAAATTATCAATTAAAAATAAAACTCACAAAAATTTTATAGTATTAAAATCAACATTAGTCACAAAGAGAAAAATATCTTCTAACTTGTAGCAGGAATATTCCGTGGTTGCGAATAACCGTTATAACTGACAAAATAATTGAGGTTTATACACAATTAATAGGCTATTTTTTCGATTTTTAGTGACAAAACTAAAAAAAAATTCATTCTACTACTAACCGTTCTCGATATATAGTGAAAAGTATGCGCCTATGTTTTTGATCGCAGCATATCAGAAACTACGTCTATTGCTTGAGCGTCTATGTACTATATTTTGATCTTCCAAGATAAGATTTCAGTAATAATCAACCATAGCATTAATGCGCCAGTTGAATTGATATCTCTTTTCAATTTGAGCAATGTCTTAAAGGAATCTTTCTCCATTTTCGTCACTGACTGCTCCTAAATGATTAGGAAAGAAGTCCAAATGCAAATTCAGAAAATGAATTTTGAGGGACATATTCACTTTCATTCTTTCAAAATTGTTTAGCATATCATCTATAAATTGCTAATAGTGATTACATTTCTTGTTACCCAAGAAATTTCCTTTCCCTTTTTTCACCGAAGACCAAGTTTTTCTCTCAAGTTCAGTTAGGCAATTGTCGAATTCTTTGTCGTTCATGATTTCGCAAATTTGGAGGCCAACAAACACACCTTGTTTCATATTCGCTTCACTTAATCTGAGAAATTTTCGCTTCAAAAACAGGAATCCATCTCCACTTTTGTTCATTGCCTTTACAAGTTTCTGGCCAAACTTTTTGAACATAATGCTTATCTCTGACACGACTGTCCCAGTAACACAAGAAGTTGCAAATATCTTGTAAATATGAGGCTCTGGAGACAAACGGATTTCAGACTTGAATTCAGCGCAAAAAGGTACTTCGGAAATGTCGTGTCGCATCCCACAGATGCTTAGGTCGTTTTTGTTGACCAGTATTGTCGGACAAAATTCCAACGAGTCGCACTTGAAGCTATACATTTTTAATTTACAAATAAGAATATTGTTCGCATTAACTAAAATCTTAGAAGTAAGTATCGCTTTGAGTTAAATAAATCGATTGGATGAAATTTATTTTGAAATCGAGCATTCAATAATTCGCAATTTATACCTGGCAAAATGTATGACTCTCCAATAGACTCTCCAACAGAGTACATACCACATTCCATCCTTTGCAGATAAAAATCCTACCTTAAAGAAATTTTTACAAGATGTAGCAAACGGAGCAGTCTACATGAATGACACAACAGAACCCAGATTTATAAGGGCCGTATTAAGCAAGCTTAAGGGTCCTGCACGCGAAAGTGTCCGCGACAAACGCTTCAATAAGGTTAGTGACATTGTAGCTCTTCTAAAGAAACGTTTCGTCGCGTGAAAGAAATGTCAATGGTATTTCGAGACAATTGTAAATTTACGAATGAAACAAAACGAAACGGCCAGCGACTATAATGACCGTGTTCAAAGACTCTTAAGCAAGATGCCAGGGTGTGAGTTATCCGCGGGGCCCGTAATCGAAAGTCAAATAATGATGAAGCCGGTAGTTGATTGTGCGCTAGGAGCATTCATCACATGACTACTCGACGAAATATCCATCTTTGTAGACACTAGGAATCCTAAGGATCTTAGCTATCACATTTCTCGGGGTGGAGAGAGAGAGAGCGAGAGAGAGAGCGTCCTCGTTCTCCAAGCCCTTTCTCGAGCAAATGGAAAGGTCTGATAGAAAGGTCTATCAATAACCTTCTAACCAACAGTACCAGTAACAGCATCCTACTCCGCGATATCCGCAATCTTACATCCCGCAATATCAACCACCCTTTCCAACAGTCTACCAGCCCGTTCAAACTTCTATTTCTGGATAACAACAATTCCCTGCACCTTACCAGCCTCAATTCCAGGCTCCTCAAGGGTAACCATATCCACCCCAATACGTCTTTCCACAATCTATGGCCCAACCATCGCCCCAAGGCCCACCTAAGCAAGGCAGCTCGAATTGGGCCAATAAACCGAAAAGATTGTGGAATGCAACCCCTCCAAGGTCGGCCTCACCTGGAACATCAGAAAATTTAAACTAGCAACAAGCTCGTCGCTCCGTCGCGGCTGCGAGTCCGACCCCTCAAGAGCGTCCCAGTACGGTTCACTTTTCAGAGAGTTCCGTAAAGTCCTTCGAGCAGGATCAAATCAAGTAAACTCACCAGTAGTCGAATTGACCGCTCCTGAATTTAGAAACTCGAAATCAAGTTTTCTTGTGGACTCAGGATCGGACACGAACATAATTAAACTACGTGCTTTACGCGAAGAATTAATCCTTGATACTAAAAATTCTGCGCCTACTACGGTGATAACGAATCGTCCGGTAAAGTCTCTAGGTACAGTAAAGATTTTGATCCTAAACACCCCTGTCGAATTTCGTGAAGTACGGAATTCTTTTCCAATCTCGCCAGACGAAAATTAGGGAAGACTACATTTGAGACAAGAACAGGCCCAACCTACAACGCCGATTCCGTTCCTCGATAAGGAATCCGTGGAAACCAAAAAGGGCCATAGGTCTGAAGTCAAACCCTTTTCCCGAGTCTTAAGGATCAAGGGAAGAACTAGACAACCGATTTCTATAGACGTAAGCAATTCAGGAATTTCTCACAACCATCTGCCTCTAGTTGGCACACCTGAAGGACTCTATCTAGGTGAAGCTGCGGTCTCTAACAATAATAGGGTACATCATGTTTGCGCCATAAATATCACAATGGAAGATATCGATCTAGACATCTCTCCACAGGAACTGATTCCCTTTAATTTCTGTAAACTTCCTAATGAAGAATCTTCTGAATCTGAAACAAAGAATTTTCAGGAAAATTCTGGGGATTCTTATTCTAGACGTGTGGAAAGAGTAAAGCAAGCCTTACACGTTTCTCATTTAAAGTCAGAAGAAGAAGAATATGTGTCCCGGAGGGCAGATGACTTTGCCGACATTTTCCATTTAAATGGTGAAAGACTTGATTGATTCAACACAGGATCCCTACCATCGACGATAACGTGTTCCATAAGAAACAATGTCGTTGCTCTTCCGAGGCCTTCGAGCAAATAAACATTAACGGTCCTTCTGACTCGCCTTACAATTCATCCTTACTGATTGTTCCAAAGAAACTCGATGCATCTGGGTAGAAAAAGTGGCAGGTAGTCATTGACCATCATAACCCGACTTGAAAATTGCACATTGGATGAGAGTAGTCATTTCTCGTAGATTTTGGGGCGCTGAAGAATAAGCAAGGGTACAATAGTGAAATTTTCTCAACGCGTTTGATT
The DNA here is from genome assembly GCA_037177015.1 of Euceroptres primus. Taxonomy (NCBI): domain Eukaryota; kingdom Metazoa; phylum Arthropoda; class Insecta; order Hymenoptera; family Figitidae; genus Euceroptres; species Euceroptres primus. Next base: position 3,346 of record JBAGKK010242627.1, on the reverse strand, counting down.
TGATATTAAAGACTTTCATATCATCCGAAAGATTATCAAAAGAGAAAATTTTTAAGCCATAAAACACTAACTTCCATCGCCACAATTTCGAAATAACTTTAAAAACGTATTTTTCACCCAATAAATTGTTTTCTGAGCCTCTAATCAACAAAATGAGCCCAAAGAGTGACCGCAAAGTTAGCTTATTTTTCGGACCTCCCTAGCGACCTGGAGAAAAAATATAAAAATATGTTTAAGGTATCAAATTACTTGCCATTGAAAACCAAAGTGAGAATCACTTTTCGTTTTTTGAAAATTTCAAAAAATTACCCCTATTTAGGGGTTGAGGAGACCCCAAAAAAGTTAAAAAATAAAATAATACCCCTAAATTATAAAATAATTTTTCATTGCATTTTTTCTATAAAATAAACCTTACAAAAGTAAAATCACGTAATTATCACCCCTGTTACTCACAAGTTTTCAAAATTAGACCTAGAGGTCGTTTCAAAAAGAATTTCCAGGAAAATGTCAAAAATGACAATTTTCAAAGTATTAAAGTCCCCAAAAAATTTGTATCGGTATTTCTGACTATTGGGATCATATCCGACAACCCTCCTAAGGCACCTCTATTATCCACAAGTTTTGAAATTAAACCTAGGGGTGGTTTCAGAAAGAGAGTCCAGATAAATTTCAAAAACGACAATTTTCAAAGTATCAAAGTCCCCAACAAATTTTTAATTGATTTTCGGACTATTAGCATCACAGACGACAACCCTACTGAGGCAACCCTATTATTCACAGGTATTTGAAATTAAACCTAGGGGTGGTTTCAAAAAGAATGTCCAGATAAATGTCAAAACTGACAATTTTCAAATTATCAAAGTTCCCAACAAATTTTTAATTGCATTTATGACTATTGACATCACATCCGATAACCCTCCTACGCCACCCCTACTATCCATATGTTAGAAATTAAACCTAGGGGTGATTTTAAAAAGAATTTCCAGATAAATGTCAAAAATGACAATTTTCAAAGTATCAAAGTCCCCAAAAAATTTTTAATTCCATTTCTGACTATTCAGATCACATTCGACAACCCTCTTGAGGAACCCCTATTATCCACAAGTTTTCAAAATGGACCGAGGAGCGGTTTCAAAAAGAACTTCCAGCTAAGTGTCAAAAATGTTAATTTCCAAAGTATCAAAGTCACCAAAAAATTTTTATCTGCATTTCTGACTATTGGGATCGCATGCGACAACCCTCTTAAAGCACTCCTATTATTCACAAGTTTTCAAATTATACATAGAGGTGGTTTCAAAAAAAATTTTCAGAGAAATGTCAAAAATGTCATTTATCTGGGGACTTTGACTCATTTAAAATTGTCATTTTTGACATTTGTCTGAAAGTTCTTCTTGAATCCAACTCCAAGTTTAATTTCAAATCTTTAGGATAAGAGTTGTTCTCCAGGAGGGTTGTCGGATGTGATCCCAATAGTACGAAATGCAGATAAAAATTTTTTGGGGACTTTGACACTTTGAAAATTGTCATTTTTCACATTTGTCTGGAAATTCTATTTAAACCCCCAGGTTTAATTTCAAAACTTGTGGATAACAATGGTGCCTCAGGAGGGTTGGCGGATGTGATCCCAATAGTTAGAAATGCATATAAAAATTTGTTCGAGACTTTGAAACTTTAAAAATTGTCATTTTTGACATTTATCTGGAAATTCTTTTTGAAGCCACCTATAGTTATAATTCTAAACCTTGTGAATAATAGGGGAGCTTCAAAAGAGTTGTCGAATGTGATTCCAATAGTCAGAAATGCAGATAACAATTTTTTTGGGACTTTGATACTTTGAAAATTGTCATTTTTGACATTTATCTGGAAATTATTTTGAATCCGCACCTAGGTTTGATTTCAAAGCTTGAGGATAATAGTTGTGCCGCATGAGGGTTGCCGGATGTGATCCCAATAGTCAGAAATGGAATTAAAAATTTTGTGGGGACTTTGATATTTAGAAAATTGTCATTTTTTACATTTATCTGAAAATTCTTTTTGAAACCACCTCTAGGTCTAATTTGAAAACTTGTGAATAATAGGGGTGATAAATACGTGATTTTACTTTTGTAAGGTTTATATAATACAAAAAATACAATGAAAAATGATTTTATAATTAGTGGTATTTTCTATTTTTTAATTTTTTTGGGGTGTCAACCCCGAAATAGGGGTAATTTTTAAAAATTTTTAAAAAGCGAAAAGCGATGCTCACTTTGGTTTTCAATGATGAGTAATTTGATATCTGATATAATTTTGAAACCACTCCTCGGTCCCCTATTATTTTTATATTTTTTCCCCAGGCCGCTAGGAAGTTCCAAAAAATAGGCTAACTTTGCGGTCATTCTTTCGGCTCATTTTGTTGATTAGAGGCCTTCTACGACAAAAATCCCTTCCGATGCGCCCTCTGATCATCGACGAGCGGCACGACGGGCAAAATTAAAATCGCAGTTTGACGGACTTCGTAATGAGTACTGATCCTTAGTAGAATCCTGACATCTTTGCCCGTCCAAGTTTCGAAACGCGATTTACACTTAGAATTTTAAAACTTGCAATATAGTTTTCCTCAGTGGCCTAGGGTAGATTTCCCGGAAAATACACATAGAAAGAACGAATTTTTCTGTATAGAGGCAATTTTCGGAGATTCGTGGCGGTCGGAATTAACGGAATAAACTTCCTTTCGACAATAGCAGGGTCCGGTGTTATAAGTTAACATAACAATTTGAGGCAATTTGATTGCGAACACGTGTGCGTGAAGTTGATTCAACAACACACAATGACTAGAGTAATGAATTTCTTGACGACAAAAATTTTGAAACAAGCCCATCTGAAACAGGACGACTCGAAAGACTCTTATCGTCTCCAATTTCTGTGGTAGGAGTAAGATCAAAAATAGGTATCTGTATCGTTTCCGATTTATTTTCACCTTTATAAATTATGACAGGCGTAGAAATTTAGCAGTTTTGTAAATTCTCTAATGTGATCCATTAATAAATTTTCCTTTAAATTAGGATTCTTGGGTCTAAAAATTATAACTGTTTTTTGAGTATAAACTTACCCCCTTTCAGAAGTAACGATAGAATCAAAAAGTTCGGCTGGGACAGCACTTCAGTGGAAGAAGAGGGATAACGATTCCGTATAACAAAAACGAGTTCCGATGGAACTCGTTTTATTATTAACTAAGTAACCATTAAGGAACCATTAACATACTAACCAGTAATCGTCCGATTTCGGTCTAAATCTCCCAATTAAGTATTTCCACCATACAAACACAATAAAAGTATATTTTTAGGTAGCTTTGGACAGTGCCGGT
>JBAGKK010242523.1:0-21375 GCA_037177015.1 Euceroptres primus | reverse complement strand
GAGCAAAACTAGTATTTAGATTTACAAATAATCTCATAAAAACAGAGAATAAATTTGAAGTAGGCACAAATGTACATTATCACAGAATACGATACGCTTAGAAAAAAATATTAGATGGAACTTAGAAAAAAATATTATAGAACAAATCTAGGGCAGAGTATCCCAATTTATGGAAGTATATATAATATAGTAAGTATTATATATATAATATAATAAGTATATATAATAAATTACCAGAAGAAATTAGGGGAGAATTTAAGAGGAATCGGAAAAAGTTCTATTCTATCTAAATACTTGATTGATACTACTGTAAGAAATCTTATTTCTTTTATATTGAAACACTCAATAGAAAATGTTTTAAAAAACTTACATAATTCTCTAATTTAGAAATATATACTTTTAAGGTGCAATCGACAATATGTATGATTTTTAAGGTGCAATCGACAATATGTATGATTTTTAAGGTGCAATCGACAATATGTATGATTTTTAAGGTGCAAGCGACAATATGTATGATTGTAAAAAAAAATGTAAGTGTAAATCCAGTCATCAGGTTTTTTACCTGTTTTTGGGTTATAAATATTCTCAAGAAAAAAAACAAAATTAATAATACCGGATTTTGATGCTGACAAAATAAGTTGAGCTTCCACAATCGAGATTTATCGGCAACGCTTCATTGCTGACTCTTCTTGTTGCATTACCTGGAAGGTCAACCTTTTACAAGAAGTAAAGGAATATCATGTGAAGTTATCAGAAGAGTAGTGTGAAAAATGATCTCAGTTTGAGATCAAGCTCCATACAAAGCAGAGGATGTTGCGAGTTCGTATAAAACGAGTGATCGATGACCGTCGCAAGTTCTTTCAAAAACGCCGTAAGGTCTCGTCTGCATCCATCCTTTCTTTGACACAACGCTGTCAGATCGATCGATTCTTACAAATAACGTCATCTTTTAAAGTACTTTGATCTTCCCACACCATCTGACCTACTTTACATTTTTATTGTCACATAATAAATGAATTTCATAATCTCATTTGTAAAAATGTCTTCCTGAAAGTCTAACAGTAGCTGAAATAGCTGAAATAGCTAAAACACTTTTCACTGGGGAAATAAAGTAAGAAAAACATCATCCGACTCCATTTCGAGGTTATTAAAGCAGCAAATAGAATGCAAATGGCGCATTAGTGAACCGCATCTATGTCTTGGACGAGAACGAGGAATATCGTTACCATCGATCATTATTATTCGACCGCACCCTTGGCACGGTTACTGCGGTGGTATAGATCATCTCTTTATGGTATAGTGAATCCTGCATAAGTGGAAACCGAGGGTCCGAGGGATCGCAAAACGGGCATAAAGAAGAGAGATTCCTGTCTGGCACGCATACGAAATTTCAACATGCTGACAACAAAAACAAACGAACCAATATCCTGTTTTCGCGTTTTTTTGCCATTTTTCTACACTTTTTTTTGTAATATTGTGGAGTGTGACATTAGGGTGGTCCAAAAACAAAAAGAAAAACAAACAAACCAATATCTTGTTTTTGCGTTTTTTGCTATTTTTCTACACTTTTTGTTTTGTAATATTGTAGAGTGTGACATTAGGGTGGTCCAAAAATGCATTGGAACATTTTTTTCGCATTTTTATGCTCTCACCCCACAAATTTGTTCAAATTCATAAAAAAATTAATGCGTTTTTTTTTTAAATTGATTTAGAGGTTCCGCAAGCCCCGCAAGGTTCCGCAAGAAAAAAGATCGGTTATTTAGAGGTTCCACAAATTCCGCAAGGTTCCACAAGAAAAAAGATTGGTTATTTAGAGATTCCGCAAGCCCCATGAAGTATTTCCCATACGGAAAAAAGACGCTTTTGTTATTTTATTCACAATCGTCAATATTAGGTGAATCGAGTTGAAACTCAAGATTTCTCTTGATAATTAGCCATAGAATACGAATCAATAATTACTTTTTAAATAACACTCCCTTAAGTCGGTTTTATAGGGTCCCAAAAAAACCCCATAAGTGAAAAATTGGGTTGCGAGTTCTTGGCGCTAATTATGATTTTTTCGATGCGTGTGAACTTCGCCCCCGACTTTCAAAATTTCGAATTTTTTTTTTAGAGGTCTGACATCCTTTTGAATAGTTCTACAGTTCCTGATGATTTTTAGAAATAGTTCCGGAGTATAAATACTCTGAAAACGGATTTTTCAAAATTGGGAGCTAAGTTCACGTTTTCCTGCACTTTTCGAAAAATGAAATTTTTTTCGTGTTCTGGGTAGATTTAGCATAGTTCTAGAGTTCTTGATACTTATTGAAAACAGTTACTAAAAATTAGGCCCAAAAAAAGACTTTCAAAAAATAGAGCCAGCCCCCACTTTTAAAAAAATCAACTTTTTCTTTAATATTCCTGTCGTTCCAAAAAATTCTAGAGTTCTACAACAAAATAATTTCGAAAAACTTGAAACCTGGAAGGTTACACAATTTTGAAAATCCCAAAATTTCAGAGAAATTTTTCGAAAGAGTTCCAGGAGTTCTGATCAGAGTTCTGGTAGCTCTCGGAATAGTTCTACAAAAAAGTCTAATAACATTTTTCGATAACCTGAAAATCCAAAAACCTACAACACTTTAAGCATACCCAAAAATTTTGAAATTCAAACTTTTGAGAGCTGCAGGAGTTCTGATCGAAGTTATATTCGACCCCGAAATAGTTCTAACAAAAAGTCTAATAAAATTTTTCGATAAACTCAAAATCCAAAAACCTACAACACTTTGAACATACCCAAAAATTTTAAAATTCAAAATTTTGAGAATTCCAGGAGTTCTGATCAGAGTTCTATTCACCCCCGGAATATTTCTAACAAAAACTCTAATAAAATTTTTCTATAAACTCAAAATTCAAAAACCGACAACACTTCAAGCATACCCAAAAATTTTGAAATTCAAAATTTTGAGAATTCCAGGTGTTCTGATCAGAGTTCTGGTAGCCCTCTGAATATTTCTACAAAAAAAGTCTAATAAAATTTTTCGATAAACTTAAAATCCAAAACCCTACAACACTTCAAGCATACCCAAAAATTTTGAAATTCAAAATTTTAAGAGCTGCAGCAATTTTGATCAAAGTTTTATTCGCCCCCGAAATAGTTCTAACAAAAAGTCTAATAAAATTTTTCGATAAACTCAAAATCCAAAAACCTACAACATTTCAAGCATACCCAAAAATTTTGAAATTCAAAATTTTGAGAATTCCAGGGGTTCTGATCAGAGTTCTGGTAGCTCACTGAATAGTTCTACAAAAAAAGTCTAATAACATTTTTCGATAAACTGGAAATCAAAAAACCTGCAACACTTTAAGCATGCTCAAAAATATTTTAATTCAAAATTTTTAGAATTCCAGGAGTTCTGATCAGAGTTCTATTCGCCCCCGGAATATGTCTAACAAAAAGTCTGATAACATTTTTCCATAAACTCAAAATCAAAAAACCTACAACACTTTAAGCATGCCCAAAAATTTTTTAATTCAAAATTTGAAGAATTCCAGGAGTTCAGATCAGAGTTCTGATAGCCCCGGGAATAGTTCTACAAAAAAGTCTAATAACATTTTTCGATAACCTTGAAATCCAAAAACCTACAACACTACACATACCCAAAAATTTTGAAATTCAAAATTTTGAAAGTTCCAGGAGTTCTGATCGGTATTCTATTCGCCCCCGGAATATTTCTAACAAAAATTATGTAATTTCTGGTAACCCCCTGAATAGTTATAAAAAAGTCTAATAAAATTTTTCGATAAACTGAACATCCAAAAACCTGCAGCACTTTAAACATACCCAAAAATTTTAAAATTCAAAATTTTTGGGTATGTTTAAAGTGTTGTAGGTTTTTGGATTTTGAGTTTATCGAAAAATTTTATTAGACTTTTTGTTAGAACTATTTCGAGGGCGAATATAACTTCGATCAGAACTCCTGCAGCTCTCAAAATTTTGAATTTTAAAATTTTTGGGTATCTTTAAAGTTTTGTAGGCTTTTGGATTTTGAGTTTATCGAAAAATGTTATTAGATTTTTTTGTAGACCTATTTAGTAGTCTGCCATAACTCTGCTCAGAACTCTTGGTACTTTCAAAATTTTGAATTTCAAAATTTTTGGTTATAGTTAATGTGTTGTAGGTTTTTGGAGTTGGAGTTTATCGAAAAATTGTATAAGACTTTTTGTTAGAACTATTTCCGGGGCGAATGAAACTCCGATTAGAACTCCTGCAGCTCTCAAAATTTTGAATTTCAACATTTTTGGGTATGCTTGAAGTGTTGTAGGTTTTTGGATTTTGAGTTTATCCAAAAATTTGATTAGACTTTTTGTTAGAACTATTTTGGGGGCGAATAGACCTTTGATCAAAATTACTGCAGCTCTCAAAATTTTGAATTTCAAAATTTTTGGGTATCTTTAAAGTGTTGTAGGTTTTCGGATTTTGAGTTTATCGAAAAATGTTATTAGACTTTTTTGTAGAACTATACTGAAGGCTAGCAAAACTCTGATCAGAACTCCTGAAACTCTCAAAATTTTGAATTTCAAAATTTTTGGGTATGTTTAAAGTATTTTTGGTTTTTGGATTTAGAGTTTATCGAAAAATTTTATTAAACTTTTTTGTAGAACTATTCAGGGGGCTACCAGAACTCTGATCAGAACTCTTGGAGTTCTCAAAATTTTAAATTTCAAAATTTTTGGGTATGTAAAGTGTTGTAGGTTTTTGGATTTGAAATTTATCGAAAAATTTTATGTGACTTTTTTGTAGAACTATTCCGGGGGCTACCAGAACTTTGATCAGAACTCCTGGAACTTTTTCGAAAAATTTCTCTGACATTTTGGGATTTTCAAAATTGTGACTTTCGAGTTTTCAAGTTTTTCGAAATTGTTTTGTTGTAGAACTCTAGGACTCTTTTGGAACTACAGGAATATTAAAGAAAAAATTAATTTTTTTAAAAGTGGGGGGAGCGTGAACTTAGCCTCGAATTTTGAAAAATCCATTTTTAGAGTATTGATACGCCGGAACTATTTGTAAAGGTTATCAGGAATTGTAGAACTATTCAAAGTTCTAATTCTAACTATTCAAACTATTCAAAGTCAAACTATTCAAAGATATGTCAGAACTCTAAAAAAAATTCGAAATTTTGAAAGTGGGGGGCCAAGGTCACACTCATATTCTTTCGCGGTTTTTGTAGTCCAAATTGTTTCTAATACATAAAATATCAAAATATTACCATGTAGTTTCTGAAGCTAAGTATTTTATTTTCTCGAAGTTTAAAAGTATCCCGCTGAAAAAAGTAAAAATGATCAATTACTGAGTTTTTTATTGGCTGAAAATTGGAATTTTTCAAAAACTATAGATTTTTGGAATATCAAGTAGCTTCTGAAACCAGATATTTTATTTTCGCGAAGTTTAGAAGTATTTCGTTGAAAACTGTAGAAATGAGCTGTTTTTACAATTTGATTGGCCGCCATTTTGAATTGTTCAAAAATTTTAGGTTGTTATAATTATCATGTAATTTTTGAAGCTAAGTATTGTTATAATTACTATGTAGTTTCTGAAGCTAAGTATTTAAGTTTTCGCGAGTTTTAAAAGCATTCCATTGAAAAATGTAGAAATGAGCTGTTTTTACAATTTCATTGGCCGCCATTTTGAATTCTTTTTCAAAATTTTGCATTATAGGATCTTGTACTAACTTTGGCATAAGTTATTAAATTTTTTTACAATTTTTGGTCACTCTTTGTTAATAACTGTACAAAAACATAATTGGCTCCATTTATGGTCCCGTGATTTTGTGATTTTTCAAAAGTCTTAACATTTTGGGATGTTTCCAGAATCGCATGCAGATAACTTACTTGAATTTCAGATTTGAGTCTTAGATTTAAATATTAATTCAAATCAAGTCAGTATTGCTTAAATTCAGACAAATTTTACTGAATTTAATCCAAAAAATTTTACGGGGTAACAATTTTAAGAATTCTGTTTTACTGTGATATATCAGGATATCAAAATTGTATTTAAATTCCCTTCCAAATTGGTTATCAAAATTGTATTTAAATTCCTTTCCAAATTGGATATCAAAATTGTATTTAAATTTCCTTCCAATTGGACTTTTTGTACAAAAGTACAATTAATATTGTAAGAAGTGAAAAAAATCAGTTATTGTTAGACGAGACCCCTGTCTGACCCTGTCATCTTTAAATACTGAGGTCACTGTCAAAAATCGTCCTATTGGCTTTTGCTAGCACCGCTACATTGAATTCAAAGCGAGCGGAACGCCAGTGTTCGCTTTTACGCTCCACTTGTTACACGAAAGAGGAGATAGAAGGAGAGAGAATCCGAGTGAGTGTGCATATACATATATATGTATATATAATGGCGGTTGAGAGGAGAAGAGGGGAATATTAAGAGGCGATCCGTCCAGCCAATTGTACATGGTCGCGTCGAGTGACCCTTTTCATCTCTTGTGCACAATGATCACGCGCTGCAAGCTTAAAGTCAATCCTGATGGACGTAGTGGAACGAATCCGTCGCATTCGATCAGTCACTCCGACGTAACACATTTTTTTTACGCTACCCGAAATATTTCAGACACCAGAGAAAAAAAGGATTGAGAAGAACTAATTTTTTAATCGGACAATCGGAGTTTTTTTTTGTAAACCATTTTTTCTGCATAACGAAATTTAGGGAAGCAAAACTTACTATTTTATAATATTAATATAAATAACTATTCAGTTATGTGCTGTAAAATTCAGTGTTTGGATATGCAGTACTGAATTGTACCAAACAAAAAAAAATAAATTATTCGATTCTGTGTTAGGCATTCCTTTGAGAAAGGTTATACACCCAGATGTACAGCGGAAACATTCAAAAATTTATTGTTGTGCAAAACATGAATTGTACCAAAAAAAATCATTCGATTCTGTGTTAAGCATGCTTTTGAGAAAGGTTGTACACCCAGATGTACAGTAAAAACATTATTTAAAAATTTATCGTTGTGCAAAGCATGAATTATACAAAAAAAAATCATTCGTTTCTGTGTTAGACATGCTTTTGAGAAAGATTATACACCCAGCTGTACAGAGCAAACATTATTTAGCAATTTATCGTTGTGCAAAACATTCTGCTCTGTTTTGCTGGGTTGTGGTGTACAATTTAGTACTGTTTCAAGCAATGTTATGCTCTACAATTTTACAAATTTGTGTCAATTACCCAAAATGTTCTAGAATCACCCAAAATGCCCCAAAATCTATTCAAATTCTCAAAAAAAAACTGTTCTCGAATCCTCGCTAATCTTTTAGATATTCAGCTATATTATATATTAAATTATACAATATTTATTGGATGATATTATTATTACAATGAACTGAAAAGGCAGTTCAGCAAAGTTTGGTTGAAATCGCAGGAAGTAAAAGAGAGATCGCGATATGGAATTGAGTTATGTCCATTGGAAAGGCGTAAATCATCCAAGTGTCAGGATAGTCACAGCGCGTAGCTGACGATGGCCGACTGCCAGTTTTCACGAAGGCTGACGACACGTTCAAACGAGTTTGATTCCCGTTTATCCTCGATGCAGCCACCAGCTGCTACCCGCTCGTATAACTGACCCACAGTTTACATTACACGTTGTGATTCGCATGGAATCAAGTCGAACAGATGGTAGACTAAGGAATGTGCCTCGGGATTTTCGGGGCTTCAGACCCACTGAATCTTCGGTGTTCTATTTTCTGAGATTTGGCCCATAAATAGAAGATCATGGGCCATCGGATTCTGACTTTTCATTCTTATTTTACATTATATTACATTACAAAATATAAGTTAAATTTTTTTCTCAAACTAACATATTTCAAAAGACAATGTTACAAAATATAAATTAAATTTTTTCTCAAACTAACATTTCTAAAGCCAATTTTAAGTTATACATCGCTGGATTATGGGCCGGTCTCGGGGGTAGACTGTCCTCCATTCTATACTATTAAAATCCAGTTTGAATCCGATTTAAAGCGACGAGCGAGCACTCTTATCTCAAGACTCAGAACCGCGTATATAGTCTCTGAACGTACAAAAGTAAATTCGCAGAGAGTCGCGATGTAAACAATTTCTGGTGGTCCTGACTGCCCGAGTGATGGCGCCGTTGCGGGACGCACGGAGGGGAGACCATCAGTGAAGCGTGAACAACCATTAAGTCGGCCCGAAATCCAGTGGCCCATAATCCAGCGATGAGTGTAATGATATTTTGGCGGCCCGGCTGTCAAAACATATATTTTCTGAAAGCGTCCGGCTCGCTGATTAAAATTATGTATATGTGGCAATTATTACACGGATATCAAGAAAAAATCAGTTTTGAAAATCGCGGACTGGGGGATGTGCATCCGAAAAGTCTGTACCTCCAATGCAGTTAAAACTACGTATACTCATGTACTTCGAGGCACTGATTACGAATATGATAGTGAAAATACGCGCAAATTTCATTTTCATTGTGAAAACTTTAAAAAACCGTCACTTTTCAATAAATTTTTCACTCTTTTAGCAGTATTTCGTTAAGTACTGGTTGCCGTGAAAAAAGTTTCAGATAAAAGTTAAAGTTTTTGAAAAGATACTTATTTTATGTTTTGTCAATTTTTCCTAAAAATCATTCGTTTTTGAGAAAATTAAAGTTAAATGTGTCAAAAAATTCTTTTGTGAAAAGCTAAGCTTTTTTGACACTGTTTACTTCCATTTTCTCAAAATCGAATGGTTTCAGAGAAAAAATGTATAGAACATAAAATCTGCATCTTTTCAAGGGTTATAACTTTTATCTAAGTCCTTTTTCTGTAGAACCAATAATTATCACAATAGTGCAAATAGAATGAAAAATTTATTGCAAAATTTCGTTTTTTTTTAAGTTTTGACCGTGAAAATGAAATTCACACGTATTTTCACTATTATATTCGTAATCAGCGCATCAAAATACATGGCTATACTAAGTTTTAACTGAATTAGAGGTACACACTTTTCGGATGCACATTCCCCAATCCGCGATTTTCAAAACTGATTTTTTCTTGGTACCCGTATGGCAATTGCCACATATTATACATCATTTTAATCAGCGCACTGGACGCTTTCAGAAAATATATATTTCATACTTTTAACACACGGGGTGGGCTAAATACCATTATCACTAACACACGGGGGGCGGAGGGCTAAATACCATTATCGCTTAACATTTTCCCTTTAAAGCAAGAGCATCCTACTGATTTTAAACATATTTCTGTTTCGAATTTAAACCTTGGTAGTTTTTAGAAACAATTCAGAAAATATTTCGGTATTTTGCCAGTTATTCACAATTAAGGAATAGCTTACAAATTGCAGTCGTTATTAAAAAAATTAATGTAGCTAATGAGAAATGGTTTTATATTTTCTGATGGTATTGTTTATTGCCTTCAAATTTCTTCTACATTTCATTTGTTTATCGTTCATTGTTCATTATTACAGTACCCTTTATTAAATGTTTTTCCATTCATTTATTTTACATTCCTGACCATATTATACATTAACGTTTCAATACTTTCATTATCCCATATTGCATTACTTTATTTCGATTCACTTTATATTACGTAATGTTGGATTCCCCACTAACAAATTGCTATCATTAAAAATATCTTATCCATGTACACTGATGAAAATTGAAAACCTCAACGATTTCCGGTCGGTATAATTAAACACTATGGTAATTACGTGGAAAATAGTCGCAGATTCCACAGTAATCTCGCACTTCGACGGATAATGAACCCAACCTGCGTAAGTGGCTATGTAGTGGTTTGCAAATTCTCATCGTTAAGTCAAATATATATTCAAATTCGTGTTCACCAGATGCTACCACTCAACTTAATTGAATTTCACTGCAGATGTGTAATATAATGCAATATAATACAATATAATGCAATATAATTAGAGAAAATTTCCAAGAGTAGGTCAATTCCAAGAATAGGTCATTTGATTTGATTCCGGGTGTCTAGCGTCCTGGAAATCCTTGAAAAACTGAAAAAGTTCTTGAATTTTTTTACCTGAAAAAACCTGGAAAAGTTCTTGTATTTCACTCATAGTCCTGGAATTCTTATCTCTGTGCATTTGAATTAGTAGTTTTCTTCGAATGATAGGGTTGCTACAGGTTATTAGAGAATTCTTGAAAATTAGGGAATTTAAAAATGGTCAGGGAAAGTTGGGTAAAACCTTCCAAGAGTCACAAATTTTTTTTTATTTAATTTTTAATTCAATTTTCGATTCAAATTATAATTATATCAATAAGTTATAATTATAATTTTTATAATTATTATAATTGTATAATTATAATATTACAAAATCAGAGATCACAGTGAATCCACTATTTCCCGTTTTCCCCCTTTTTTCTATTATTCCCTAAACCTCCTAAAATCACTTTTTTTTTAGAATTTCATTCCTTTGTCCGCATTTTGTTCCCGTTTTATATTCAAATTATCTCAATAATTTTCCAAGAATTATGAAAAATAGAAACTTGTGACTTTCAAGAACTCTTTTAATTATTTCTTTAATTTCCTATGATTTCCTAATTTTCAAAATCTATAAAAGCCTCCTAAGCTCTCTTGAAATCCTTCAGAATCTTTAAAACTGATTTAAAATCCTTAAAAATTCTCCAAATCTTCTAAAATGACTTTTTTTCTTAGAGTTTTATTCCCATTTCCCCCTTTTTCCTTTTTTGTATTCAAATTTCCCAATAATTTTCCAAGAACTATGAAAAATAGAAACCTGTAACTTTCAAGAACTCTTTTAATGGATTCTTCAATTTCCTATGATTTTCAAATTTTCAGAATCTATGAAAGTCTCCTAAAATCTCTTAGAATCTTCCAGAATCGTTAAAACTAATTTAAAATCGTCCAGAATCTTTAAAACTAACTTAAAATACTTAATAATTTTCCAAATCTCCTAAAATGACTTTTTTTCATAGAGTTTGATTCCTTTTCCCCCTTTTGTCCCTTTTTATATTCAAATTTCCCAATAATTTTCCAAGAATTATGAGAAATAGGAACTTGTGACTTTCAGGAACTCTTTTAATAGTTTCTTCAATTTCCTATGATTTCCAGATTTTCAAAATCTATGAATGTCTCTTAACTCTCTTGAAATCCTCCAGAATCTTTAAAACTGATTTAAAATCCTTAAAAATTCTCCAAATCTTCTAAAATCACTTTTTTAAACAGTTTCATTCTTTTTTTCTCCTTTGTGTCCCTTTTTATATTCAAATTTCCCAATAATTTTCCCGAAATTCTGAGAAATAGAATCTTAAGACTTTCAGGAACTCTTTTATTAGTTTCTTCCATTTTCTATGATTTCCAAATTTTTAAGATCCATGAAAGTCTCCTAAAATATCATAAAATCCTCCAGAATCTTTAAAACTAATTTAAAATCCTTAAAAATTCTCCAAATCTCCTAAAATCACTTTTTTTCTTAGAGCTTAATTCCTTTTTCCCCGTTTTCTTCCCTTTTTATATTCAAATTTCTCAATAATTATCCAAGAATTATGGGAAATAGAAACTTGTGACTTTCATGAACTCTTTTAATGTTTTTTTTCCATTCCCTATGATTTCCAAATTTTCAAAATCTGTGAAAGTCTCCTAAAATCTCTTAAAATCTTTTAGAATTTTTAAAACTAATTTAAATTCCTTAAAGATTCTCCAAATCTTTTAAAATGACTTTTTTTCTTAGAGTTTGATTCCTTTTCCCCCTTTCGTTCCCTTTTTGTATCCAAATTTCGCAAAAATTTTCCAAGAATTATAAAAAATAGAAACTTGTGACTTTCAAGAACTCTTCAATTTCCTTTGATTTCTAAATTTTCAAAATCTATGAAAGTCTCCTAAAATCTCCTTAAATCCTCCAAAATGTTTAAAACTGATTTGAAATACTTAAAAATTCTCCAAATCTAATAAAATCACTTTTTTTTAGAGTTTCATTCCTTTTTCCCCTTTTTTTCCTTTTTCCCCTTTTTTTCCTTTTTCATATTCAAATTTCCCAATAATTTTCCAAGAATTATGAGACATAGAAACCTGAACTTTCAAAAACTCTTTAATGTTTTCTTCAATTGCCTATGATTTCCAAATTTCCAAAAACTATGAAAGTCTCCTAAAATCTCTTAAAATTCTCCAGAATCTTTAAAACTAATTTAGAATCCTCTATAATCATTAAAACTAATTTAAAATCCTTAAAAATTCTCCAAATCTCCTAAAATCACTTTTTTAAAGAGTTTCATTCTTTTTTTCTCCATTGTTTCCCTTTTTACATTCAAATTTCCCAATAATTTTCCCGGAATTATGAGAAATAGAAACTTGAGACTTTTAGGAACTCTTTTAATAGTTTCTTCCATTTCCTATGGTTTCCAAATTTTCAAGATCTATGAAAATCTCCTAAGATCTTTTAAAATCCTCCAGAATCTTTAAAACTAATTTGAAATCCTTAAAAATTCTGAAAATCTCCTAAAATCACTTTTTTTTATAGTTTCATTCCCATTTCCCCCCTTTTTCCTTTTCCACATTCAAATTTTCCAATAATTTTCCAAGAATTATGAGAAGTAGAAACTTGTGACTTTCAAGAACTCTTTTAATGATTTCTTTAATTTCCTATGATTTCCTAATTTTCAAAATCTATAAAAGTCTCCTAAACTCTCTTGAAATCATCCAGAATCTTTAAAACTGATTTAAAATCTTTAAAAATTCTCCAAATCTCCTAAAATCACTTTTTTTTAGAGTTTCACTCCTTTCCCCCCTTTTCCCCCTTTTTATATTTAAATTTCCCAATAATGTTCCAAGAATTATGAAAAATAGAAGCTTTTGACGTTCAGAAACTCTTTAATGTTTTCTTCAATTTCCTATGATTTATAAATTATCAAAATCTATAAAAGTCTCCTAAAATTTCTTAAAATCCTTCAGAATCTTTAAAACTGATTTGAAATACTTAAAAATTCTCCAAATCTAATAAAATCACTTCTTTTTTTAGAGTTTCATTCCTTTCTCCCCCTTTTTTTTCCTTTTTCATATTCAAATTTCCCAATAATTTTCCAAGAATTATAAGAAATTGAAACTTGTGACTTTCATCAACTCTTTTAATGTTTTCTTTAATTTCCTATGATTTCCAAATTTTCAAAATCTATGAAAGTCTCCTAAAATCTCATATCCTCCAGAATTTTTAAATCTTATTTAAAATCCTCCAGAATCTTTAAAACTAATTTAAAATCCTTGAAAATTGTCAAAATCTTCTGAAACGACTTTTTTGCATAGAGTTTGATTCCTTTTCCCCTTTTTTTCCCTTTTTATATCCAAATTTCCCAATAATTTTCCGAGAATTATAAGAAATAGAACCCTGTGACTTTCAAAAACTCTTTAATGTTTTCTTCAATTTCCTACGGTTTCCAAATTTTCAAAATCTATGAAAATGTTCTAAAATCTCTTAAAATCGCTTTTTTTAAAGTATTTTATTCCATTTTCCCCCCTTTTTTTCCTTTTTCATAATCAAATTTCTGAATAATTTTCCAAGAATTATGAGAAATAGAAACTTGTGACGTTCAAAAACTCTTTTAATGTTTTCTTCAATTTCCTATGATTTCTAAATTATCAAGATCTATGAAAGTCTCCTAAAATTTCTTAAAATCCTCCAGAATCTTTAAAACTGATTTGAAATTCTTAAAAGTTCTCCAAAATATTTTAGACTGTTCTAGAATCTTCTGGGTTCTCCTGCAATAATCTTTTAAATTAATATCCCAAAATTGTTCAATATTCTACAACATATATGTACTAGACTTTTCCAGAATCTTCTAAAATTTTCTGAATACTTCCGTAACCTTCCACAATTGTCTGCAGAATCTTTTAGAATCCTCTAAAGCTTCCAAAAGATTACCGAAATTCTTTCAAAACTTCAAACTTATCTGAAATCTGTAAAAATTCTGCAAAATATTCTATACTGTTTTAAAATCTAGAATCATTTAGATTCTCTTGAATTCTTCCAAGAACCTTTAGAATTTTCTGGATTCTCATACAATCTTAAGGAATTCATAAAAATTCTCTAATTTTCTACAAAATATACAAGAATGTTCCAGAATCTTCTCAAATCGTATATAGACTCCTCAAGAATATTCTGAAATGTGCCTCAAATCGTTCTATAGACTCCTCAAGAATATTCTGAAATGTGCTTAAAGTTTTGAACGTTCAAATGAACAAACTTTTTTTTCTGAAATCAAAATCTTGAAATTTCGTTCAATCTACATAATAAAAAGAAATATCGTGATCTTCTTTATCATTACACTAGTTTCTATATTAATAAATCAATATTTTGGAACAGGAATAGTTCCAAATATTTTGGAACTATATAATAATATAATTGAACCAAATATTGAAGTAGAATCGACTTTTTTCTGGATGTAAGTCAAATTTCGACAAAAAACGTCTGGGTAAAAGTTGGTAAAACTTTCTGGGTACATTGTGGTTTGACAAAATGCTCATTAACCGCAGAGATAAAAGGTTTTCGACCAGCAACGGATTGAATGTTGGGGCCTGCGTGGTTAGGGGAAAAGTGCATCGCAACAGGCATAATGGCAGGATCCTGTATAATGTAGAGGTGATCGCTGCTTTTCGGCGGTCAGCGAGGATAAAGACCACCATTACATACCTCCATACACCATGAAACCACCAAAGACAGCAGCTAATTTCATTAAACTCTTTGATGTTTGCTACATGCCGCACTTTATGGAGCATGCACTCCCTTTCCTCCTTCCACCCCAAATCTGCAACGCCCTAGCCTCGATTTTAATTCACTTTCATTCGAAAATTGTCGGGTAAAGTGTCTTTCCATGCGAGACACATACGAATTCAACTACATTCAAAAAATTCCACTACATTCAAAAAATTCCACTATGTTCAAAAAATTCCACTACATTCAAAAAATTGCACTACATTCAAAAATTGCACTACATTCAAAAAATTGCACTACATTCAAAAAATTGCACTACATTCAAAAAATTGCACTACATTCAAAAAACTCCACTACATTTAAAAAATTCAACCATTTTTATATCCAGCCCTCTGAGTGAAGTTCGTTGAACTTGATTTTTCAGTGGGGAAAATACGAAAACGAGAGAAGACTCCATAATGAGGACTTTCAAAGGTACATGCAGTTTTCAGGGAGAGAAAAAAAATGGTAAAATGTTGCGAGGAAAATTGTTGGGTTATTTGATTTCTTAATCATCGAGTTCTGACTTGAAAGAGGTAAACACGAATCGTTATTACGTTCAGTTGAGTTCGTTTGATTTGATTTTATGGTGTTTTTTACTTTTTTTGATAGACGAGAAGGAAGAGGAAAAAAATTGTAGTCAAAGAAATTTCAATCACAAGTTTACTGAACTGTATTGCATTAACATTTTAGATTTTTATTATTAATAATAATTATTAATTAATAATTATTATCAAATCATTTTGTAAAATATTGATGCAATACAATTCAGTAATTACATTAGAGGGTAATGTCCACATTATTATTAGTAATAATGAAAAATAATAATGCAACTAATGTAATCTAATTACTGAACTGTATTGCATTAATTATTTTAGTTCATATATATTATTATTAATTATTTTGAATAATAATAATGTAAAATAATAATGCAATACAGTTCAGTAATTATGATTTGTATACTAGTAATAAATTTATTATTATTATATTATGCAATCTCAGATGAAAAAAATACGCATTTATGTAAAATAAATCATTGTCAATAAAATATCGAATAAATGACAATTATAAAATTTACTGAACTGTATTGTATTGATTATTATTAATTATAAAATTAATTAAAAGTTTACAATCATGTAATATAAAAATTCATTCTATATAAATGATGATAATGATAAAAAAATAAAAAATAAAAATTCCATACAGTTCAGTAATTGTTATTTTTATACTAGTAATAATATTTATTATTATTATTATTATTATTATATTATGCAGTCTCAGATGAAAAAATATGCATTCATGTATAAAAAATTAATGTCAAAAAATGTCAAGTAAATGACAATCACAACTTTACTGAACAGTATTGTATTAATTATTATTAATTATTTTTAATAATAATGTAAAATATTAATGAAATACAGTTCAGTAATTATTATTTTTATAATAGTAATAATATTTATTATTATTATTATAATATGCAATCTCAGATGAAAAAAATATGCATTTATGTATAATAAATTAATGTCAAAAAAATGTCAAATAAATGACAATCACAAATGTAATGAACTGTATTGTACTAATTATTATTATTAATTATTATTAATAATAATGTCAAATAATAATTTAGTATAGTTCAAAAATTATTATTTTTATTATAATAATAATTATGCATTTACAAAAATTATTTTTATTATAATAATTATGCATTTACAATAATTATGCATAAGAAAAATTATGCATTTATGTCAAAGAAATTAATGTCAAAGAAAGGACAATCACAACTTTACTGAACTGTATTGTTTTAATTATTATTATTAAATATTTTTAATAATAACGTTAAATATTAACTCAATACAGTTCTGTAGTTATTATTTTTATACGAGCAATAATATTTATTGATAATAAATAAATAAATAGCAATCCCAACTTTACTAAATTGTATTATAATAATTATTATTAATTATTTTTAACAATAATGTAAAATATTAATGGAATACAGTTCAGTAATTATTATTTTTATACTAGTAATAAAATTTATTATTATTATTCTATGCCATCTCAGATGAAAAAATATGCATTTATGTATAATAAATAAACGCAATAAGTAAAATAAAAACAATAAATAAATAAAACTTTACTAAACTGTATTATATTAATTATTATTATTATTGTTTTTAATAATAATGTAAAATATTAATTCAATACATTTCAGTAATTATTATTTTTTTATAATAATTATTAATATATTTTGAAATCTCAGAGCCAAAAATTATGCGTTTATGTAAAAGAAATAATTTCTTTTAGATAAATGCATAATTTACATAAATGCATCTTTTACATAAATGCATAATTTTTGGCTCTGAGATTGCAAAATATAATCGTTATTATTATTATAAAAAATAATAATTACTAAACTGTATTGCATTAATATTTTACATTATTATTAAAAATAATTAATAATAATAATTAAAACATTACCGTTCAGTAAAGTTGTGATTGTTTTAATTATTATTCATAATTATTTTTAATAATAATGTAAAATAGTAATGCAATGCAGTTCAGTAATTATTATTTTTATACTAGTAATAAAATTTATTATTATTGTTCTATGCAATCTCAGATGAAAAAATATGCATTTATGTATAATAAATTAATGACTAAAAAATATAAAATAAATGGCAATCACAACTTTACTGAACTGTATTGTATTAATCATTATTATTAATTAATTTTAATAATAATTAAAAATATTAATTTAATATAATTCTGTAATTATTATTATATTATGCAATATCAGAGGATAAAATATGCATTTATGGAAAAGAAATTAATGTCATAGAAAGGACAATCACAACTTTACTGAACTGTAGTGTTTTAATTGTGATTATTATTAATTATTTTAACAATAATGGAAAATATTAATGCAATACAGTTCAGTAATTATTATTTTTATACTAATAATAATAATAATAATAATAATAATTATTATTATTATTATTATTATTAATATCATTACTAATATAATTAATGTTATTAATAATAATTATTATTATTATTGTTGTTGTTATTACTATTATTATTATTATCATTATTATTATTATTATTATTATTATTATTATTATTATATTATGCAATCTCAGATGAAAAAATATGCATTTATGTATCATAAATTAATGTCAAATAAATGACAATCACAACTTTACTGAACTGTATTGTATTAATTATTATTATTAATTATTTTTAATAATAATGTAAAATATGAATTCAATACAGTTCAATAATTACTTTTTTTATACTAGTAATAATATTTATTATTATGTATTATATTATGCAATCTCAGATGACAAATATTTATGTATAATAAATTCCTGTCAACAAAATGTCAAGTAAATGACAATCACAACTTTACTGAACTGTATTTTATTAAATATTTTTAATTATAATGTAAGTTATTAATTCAATAAAGTTCAGTAATTATTATTTTTATACTAGTAATAATATATATTATTATTATTATATTATGCAATCTCAGATGACAAAAATATGCATTTATGTATAATAAATTAATGTCAAAAAATGTCAAATAAATAACAATCATTACTTATAGAACTGTAATATTTTCATTATTATTAATAATAATAATAATAATAATAACGCAATACGGTTCAGTAATTATATTACGGTCTGTATACATTATTATTAACAATAATAATGTAAAATATTAATGCAATACAGTTCCGTAACTATTATTATTATTATTATTATTATTATTATTATTATTACATTATGCAATCTCAGATCAAAAAACTATGCCTTTATATAATAATAAATTAATATCAAAGAAATGCAAAATACATGACAATCACAACTTTACTGAACTGTGCTACATTAATATTTTACATTATTATTACTATTATTATTATTTTGTATATTGGTTAAAATTTATCACAGGTCCTGAAGGGACCTTGTCATTATTATTATTATTATTATTATTATTATTATTATTATTATTATTTTATATTTTAGTTTTTATCACAGGCCCTGAAGGGACATTATTATTATTATTATTATTATTATTATTATCATTAATGAAAAATATTAGTGCATTGCAGTTCTGCAATTATTATTTTTGTTATAATTATAATTATTATATTAAGCAATCTCAGATGAAAAAATTATGCATTTATGTACAATAAATTATCGATAATCACTATGCAAAAAATTGTGCATGCAATGTTAATCTGAAGGTATAAAAATGTTCCATATTTACCTTATAATGAATAATTTTTTGCATAGTGCCTATCGAAATTTCATTATTTATTCATAAATTATGCCTAATTTTTCCATAATTTACTGTATTTGCAATAACACACAGTAAACATTGTACATATAGTACACTGTAAAAATTATGGAAAAATTATGCATAATTTATGTATAAATAAATAATTTATACTAATTATTAGTAATTTTTTACAAAAATTTTAGCGAAAGGTTGAAAACTACTAAAACCAAAAGTAAAATGAACTAATAATTAGTACAAATTTTGTACTAAAGTTAATTAGTGGCTCACTTTTCAGTTTTCACGAATTCAGATTTAGAGGACAATTCATAAAATACATCAAATTACATAAATCAAACTGAATACCATTACATTGTAACGTGATATCATTAATTGTAATGAATTTTCCAATCATGAGCGACTGCCTTTTCAACGTAATAATATGCCACAGATTTTTTCCCTCTTTCCATGCCTCTAAGGTCGACAGGCCAAGGATAGGTAGTTCCTTTAATTGGCGCCTTTCATTCATCCAATAATGGTACGTTGAAACTACAATATCTAGAGTACCTATTTTTTATAATGTAATATACAATTAAAAAATTTTCTACTTTTTTTTACCTTAAGACATCAATTTTCAAAGTAAAGTGCAACCTCAATTTTCTCACCGATAATTATTTTCCTGGAATTGTATACGTTCTCTTTCACAATTTTCAGTCAGTAAATACTTCTCCTTTGTTTTACTAAAATACTAAGTAATACCTGGTTTGAAAGATACAGAAGTTACATAATACATATTAAATAATATTAAAATATTAAATAACATGAAAATATTATACAATAATAATTATTAAATAATATTAAAATATTAAACGATAATAATTAAATAATATTAAAATATTAAACGATAATAAAAATTTAAATAATATTAAAATATCGAATGATAATAATAATTAAATAATATTAAAATACTCAGGGTGTCTAGCGAACCGGGAAATCGGGAAAACCCTTGAAAAATCCAAGAAAAAACCTGGAATTTGGTTTCACCGGGAGAAAACCGGGAAAAACCCGGGAATTTGGTTTCACCGGGAGAAAAATGAGGAAAACCCAGGAATGTGGTTTCACCGGGATAAAACCGGGAATTTAGTTTTACCGGGAGAAACTGGGGAAAACCCGCGAATGTGGTTTCACCGGGATAAAACCGGGAATTTGGTTTCAACGGGAGAAAACCGGGAATTTTGTTTCATCCGCAGAAAACCGGGAATTTGATTTCACCGGGAAAAAACCGGGAATTTGTTTTAACCGGGAGAAAACCAGGAATTTGGTTACACACTATAAAACCCGGGAATTGGGTTTCACCGGTAGAAAACCGAGAAAAACCCGGAATTTGTTTTCATGGGGAGAAAGCCAGGAAAAATTGGGGAATTTGTATTCACCGGGAGAAAACCGGGAAAAATCCGGGAATTTGGTTTCACCGAGAGAAAACTGGGGAAAACCCGGGAATGTGGTTTCACCGGGATAAAACCGGGAATTTGTTTTCACCGGGAGAAAACCGGGAAAAATCCGGGAATTTGGTTTCACCGAGAGAAAACTGGGGAAAATCCGGAAATGTGATTTCACCGAGATAAAACCGGGAATTTGGTTACACCGGGAGAAAACCGGGAATCTGGTTTCATCGGCAGAAAACCGGGAATTCGAATTCACCGGGAAAAAACTGGTAATTTGGTTTCACCGAGAGAAAACTGGGGAAAACCCGGAAATGTGATTTCACCGAGATAAAACCGGGAATTTGTTTTCACCGGGAGAAAACCGGGAATTGGGTTTCACCGGGAGAAAACCGAGAAAAACCCGGAATTTGCTTTCATGGGGAGAAAACCGGGAAAAATCGGGGAATTTGTTTTCACCTGGAGAAAACCGGGAAAAATCTGGGAATTTGGTTTCACCGAGAGAAAACCGGGAAATTTTTAAAAATTGAGCCAGAAATTTCCACTTTTTTCTCAAATTAATATCCTTTGTTGAATAGTTATATAATTTTGATACATTTCTTTTAATTTTTAACAAATTTCTATTTGTTTAATCAGTTTTTATTTTCTCAAGCAGTTTTTTTTGATAACTTTAAAAAAATAAAATAAAATAAAATACATATAATTATTCTGACGGTATAGTGTATAGAAAGAATATATTAACCATTTTTTAATTGTTTTAACAAATATAATTTGTTTAAACAATTACTTTTCGAAAAATACTTTTCAAATCGTATTTTCTGAATTAAACATAATATTGAATAGAAGTAAATAGTAGTGAATAGTAGAAAATTCTGCTGAAAGCTTTATGTTTATTGTTTATATATATATATATA
>JBAGKK010242418.1:0-21376 GCA_037177015.1 Euceroptres primus | reverse complement strand
ATATATATATATATATATATTGTTTCTGGATGTTATTAGGATTAGATTTTTCCATTTTTATAAACTGATATCTTGTTCTTTTCACAAAAATTATTTCTAATGTTGATGAGTTGAATGAAAATAGCGCATGCACCACATTACAAAATTCTCTTTATTTAAGTCAATATGAAAAATAATTTAATGGTTTAAAAAATATATTGCGACTCAAGAATGATATTTTCATGGAGTACCAATATTTTTTTATTTAAATATTTTTTCAATATTAAAAAAGGGTTTAAAATAGACCAAAAAGACACTAAATTTTGGCATATTTAATCGTAGATTTCTCCCGTATTACTATTTCGAATACATTAAATTTATTTTTATGGGTGATTGCCAAAAAGTTGAAATATTAGACAACGAAATTTCCGAAAAAAATAATTATTCCATGCCGCCTAAAATATCTTTTTTTAAACACAGCTAACCCAAGAGAGTATGAAAAAACGAAATAGAGAGATCAAGGAATATATTTATGATAGTTATGAATTCTATACGAAAATAACTCCTATAACTATGTTTCTGCGTAATAAACATGGAGCCTTACTTGAGTTCTGAATGTTTTTAGGTAATGTGAATGCATAGGAAGTTGATGTACAACTTGAGGATTGGAAATCATTTTCGGAGAGTTTGAGAGGACAAAATGAAGCTAGACATCTCTAACCTCAAAAATCACTAAGTTCACAATGCACGACATTCGATCTTGACAATATAAATATTTGAAGAATCTTTTAAAAATATTTTAAAAACAGGTAAAAATTACTAAAAATATGGAAAATATCTGTGATTACGCGATTTATTTGAAATTGACAACACATCTTTAATATATTCTCTCGTTTAATAAAATTTTGAATTAATAGTTCGATAAATATGACATTTTGTAAAACATATTGTTCAAAAATAGTGATTATTATTGACTCCTACTCGGAAATACTGATGAAAAATCGATATTCAACTATATGAAAATCTTCGTTATCCTAAAATTAACAAATCTACGTCGTATTTTGAATAGTTTGAATCACAATCTTCGAGATTCATCTTAAAATACCAAAATTGTAAAACCTGACACAAAACTTGAGGACAGACTTTGGAGCGATTTTTCGCATCTTTAACTTTAAAATATTCAACTTACCACTCCATAATCATCTTTTTCAACTAATTTTAATCGATTTTCATAAGCTAAAATTATTAAAGAAAATATTTTTGATATTATTTAGCAATTTTCTATTTTAAATTTATGGTTTGAGACATCGCGTAACATGACATTTTTCAAACATTTTTATTTATAATTTCTAAACGAAGTCGTCTAAAATTTGGAGACTTTCCTAAATTGTGCCCTGATGTGATTCTTTGCTCAGATATATTTAGAAAAAATTAATTATTCACAGAATTTGTGAAAAATGATAGGGACTTAAAATGATAAGCTTTTTGGCAATCACTTTACGCACCTTTAAGGTCAAAACAGGATTTTGAAAATTAAAAATTCATTCAAATGTGCCTTTTTCTTTTCTTCATATCTCTTAAGGAGAAAAATTAAAACAACTTATAATTACAGAATATGACATATATTGTTGATATGTACACCTCTAATGCGAAAATTTGATGGGACCTTACTTGGTTAACAATTTATTTTACTTTAAAAATCGCGCAAGGTTAACCCCATTTTAACCTGCACGACACTTAAACACAATAGAACTGAAGTTAGTCTTTCAAATTAGGTTGTTCTCTTTTTAATTCAAAAATATTATGTTTACGTATCGTGTAGGTTAAAATGGGGTAAACCTTGCACAATTTTGAAAGTGAAATAAATTCATAACCAAGCCAGGTCCCATAAAATTTTTGCATTGGAGACATATCAATGATTCATGCCATATTCTGTAAGTTTGAGCTGTTTGAATTTTTCTCCTTAGAAGACATGATGAGAAGAAAAAGGCACATTTGAACGAAGTTTGAATTTTCAAGACCCAGTTTTGGGCTTAAAGGTGTGTAATTTTTTAAAGATCTGCATTAATTTATCAATATAAGGGGTGTAATTTTCATATTAAAGTAAATTTAATATATTAGAAATAGCAAAACGGGAGAAATCCACGGTTAGATATTCCAAAATTAGGTATTTTTTTGTTTATTTTAAACCCCTTTTTAATATTGAAAAGAATATTCAAATAAAAAAATATTGGTATCTTATGAAAATATAATTTTTGAGTAGCAATATCTTTTTTAAATCATTAAATTATTTTGTATATTGACTTAAATAAAGAGAAGTTTGTAATGTGGTGCATACACCATTTTCATCCAACTCATCAACATTTAAAACCGATTTTTGTGAAAAGTACAAGATATCAATTTATATAAATGGGAAAATTTAATCCTAATAACACCAAGAAACAATATATATCGTTAATTTTTTTAAACAGGTCGCAACAGCTATCAGACAATCTATTCTCAAATGTCCCAGTGGCGACATCGTAAGGATATATTGATGGATTCAGAATTTTGAATATACAACGTTCTTTTGGATTCTTGAAACAGTTGGACCCGAAACCGAAAAAATCGAGTTAGATTCGGGTCCTGCACATGCCTAGTTCTCGGCTTCTGAATGACAGGTGGTGACAGGGCTCTTAACGCCGTAATTTATCTATTGTTAAAATACGAATCTTAAGTATTGTTTTCTGTGAGGTTGATTCAACTTTCTCGGATGGGTGTTGCAAAAAATAGTTTGTGATACACGTGTCGACACAATAGTTATTTGTGATGTATCACAAATAACTATTGTGTCGATTGATGAACGCCTTCTTCTGGGCGTTAGCAAAAAGTGTTTGAAAAAATCCTTATTTTCACAGGTTTGATATATTTGTATATCCCATTTTTTTACGGTTTTGTTAGTTTTAAACGCCTCGCGAAATTTTTACAGCCTTTTAATTACCGTTCTATAGATAATAATTTATGTTTAATGTACCCCTGTTTTCAAAAAACTATTTTAAAATCTATAGGAATAATGAAAGAATTTTTTCAGGTATTTGAGCCTTTTCTACTAGTAAAAGTACACTCGAAAAAAATTTGATAAGTCTGGGAAATCATAAATGTAAACACAGTAAATTTTAAAAAAACTGAGTTTTATATTTTTTTTAACTTATCTTTACTTTCAGCTGACTTTAAAAGATATTTATAACATCTGAGAGGTTTTACTGATAAAAATATACTAGGAAAAAAATGGATAAGTCTATATGTAATCAGAAACAGATATAGCCTGCTGTCCAAAAAGTCATTTTTGTATTTTTTTCAAATTACCTTTTTCCAAATAGCATTAAAAAATCTTTTTAACTTCTGAGGGCGTTTTAACAGTAAAAATACACTAGAAAAAAAATTGGCAGGTCTAGAGCAACGAAAAAAGGAAGGCAGCAAGTTTCAAAAGTAATTATTTTAGAATTTTTTAAAATTATTTTTTTACTTAGCTTTGATAATATTTTTAAACACCTGAGTGCTTTCCATTAATAAAAAAACACCAAAAAATTTTTTTAATTGAAAGAATTAAAAATAAGTAATTAGTATATTTTTTTAATGCTTATTTTATTTTTACTTCATTTTTTCGAAAAAAATGATTAGCTATCCAGCTATCCACTTTTCCGGTGTACTTTTATTGACAGAAAACACTCAGATGCTTAAAAATATTATCAAAGCCAAGTAAAAAAAATTATTTAAAAAAATACAATAATACTCACTTTTAAAACTTGCTGCCTTCCTTTTTTCGTTGCTATAGACTTGCCAATTTTTTTTGCTAGTGTATTTTTAGTATTAAAAAGCACTCAAAAGATGAAAGGATTTTCTAATGCAATTTGGAAAAAAATAATTTCTAAAAATACGAAAATGACTTTTTAGAATACAGGCTATATCTTTGTTCTTGATTATATAGACTGATCAATTCATTCCTTGTGTATTTTTATAATTAAAACGCCATCAAATGTTATAAATACCTTCTAAATTCAACTAAAACACGAAAATTTAAAAAAAAACAAAACTCAGTTTTGCTAAAAATTTACTGTTTTTACATTTATGATTTTTCTGGCTTATCAAATTTTTTTCTAGTGTACTTTTACTAGCAGAAAAGTATCAACCACAGGGATGCGAACGAAATTAAGGGTCATGTTTCGATTTTTGCCAATTATTTCTATAAATTCAAAATAATTTGGCAAAATATTCAGCTGAATACGAGAAAGTACTGATATATTATAAAACTACCGAGGTAGTAGAACCCCTAAATTATGAGGAATTTTAGTTTTATACAAAAAAAGAACGAAAAGAAACATAACAAAAGTTTCGTTACGCTTCTTTTCGTTTCTGTCAACGTAAAACTTTGATTGAACCCAATTTCGATATTGCAACTCGGAGGTTTATAATATTGCAGCACTTTCTCATACTCAGCTGAATATTTAGCCAAACTATTTCGAATTTTTAGGAATAATTGGAAAATATCGAAAAACGGCCCTTAATTTCGTTCGGATCCCTGCTCAAATACCTGAAAAAATTCTTTTATCGATCATATAGATTTTAAAATTGTTTTTAAAACAGGGACCTGTTAAATGTAAATTATTGCCTAGAGAAAGTTTATTAAAAGACTGTTAAAATCTATAGAGAGGGCTATGACTTCCAAAAACTCAAAAAAAATTGGCGCAAACGAAAATATCAAACCTATGAAAATAAGAATTTTTTCAAACACGTTTTGCTAACGCGCAATCACAAGGCGTTCATCAATCGGCATCAAAATAATTATACAATTTCAGGGTCCTAATACATAGTTCCAATGTTGATTTATAAAATTTTGTTTCTTCGACCCACCCTATAATTTACACTATTGTTCAGTCCTGAACAATTTTTATATTTCTAAGAATTCAATACGAAAGGGAAAACTTTTACTCTTCATATTGTATTTCAAACAAGGACGTTTCCATAAGGCTTTTATTACCTACAAAATTTTAACCATTACAATTTCATTATTTATTTTTATTTACGACAAGGCCGGCTTAGGCTTAAGATAATTGCGGAAACTTTGACTGATTTAATCCGTCTAGTTATAATTAGGTGTCTAATTTTTATAACCTTTTATGGTACTCTTCGGGTGACTAGGCGACCCTGGGTCGTAGATACCGAGGATCATCCTCGTAGGTTTTTCCCCGGGATTTTCCACTTCATCTCTTTCCGACTGCGATCGGAAGTTTAGGGCCGCTTCCACGCAGGAACCGATACCGATGCATCCGGAAATCTCCGGAAGTAACCGAATGCGGCTTCGTGCCCAATTTAGATGGCCAGCGACTTTGGGTCAGTGTCATTATATTTTAGATTTCCATCATCTCTCCTCAAGAGAACATCTCTCTCACAGCTGACCGGTGCAGCTTGTTGCATCAAGTCAGCATCACCGTGTAAAATGTCAAACTTTCAAACAATTCAAATCAAGTAAATAAGTCCGCTCATCAATTACACCTTTTATATTTTTCATTTAAAAGTGTGTTCATTTCTTATTAATTCCAAAAATTAGAATTGACACCCATCAACTATCAAAAAATTCATTTACTTTTGGTTGAAAATTAATTATGCCAGTGGAAAATTCATTTACTTTAGTTGAATTGTTGAATTGTTGAATAGTTGAATTCAGTTATGGTAATTGAATCAAAACTTCAACTAAAGTAATTGAAGTCACTTGTAACAGTGTTCATTTTCTTTTCCTGTCACAAATATGCTATAGAACTTTCAAATTTAATTATTAATTGCTCCTTGATACAAATATGAAAATAATATTAAAAATTCATCATTCTTTGGGTTTCGTAGCCCCAGAAATCCTTATACGCACGGTCAGGTTTCTGATCAAAATTGGGATATTCCACTGATTAGATATTTTAGTTTTTCTGTTTCAATATTGCGTTGGAGTAATTTCTTTTTGCCTTCCTAATCGAGGAAACTATGTACACAGAAAAAAGTGAAGGTTCAAATTTGTTTCACTTTTTTTTGTTTAACTTCACAATCGTTGTTTAACCTTTCGAAAATTTTTACATTTATTTATTTAAACGTTCGTCAGTTGAGAAATGTCTAATACAATGTTCTAAACAATTGTCCGAAAGCATGTATGTGTTTGTGTATTTGTTGATGTATGCGTGTATGGAGTGTGTGTGGATGTTACAATTTTCTGTGAACACGATAACTTGAGAATGGTTGCAGATAAATTGATGAAATTTGGTGGACTTATTTTTACGACTAATTTCTCAAATCAGACACAAGGATTTTGGAAATATTCATTAGATTTTTTCTAGCACTTTTGTAATACTTGAAACATTGGTTTTTATAATTAAAACTTTTTTCATTATCATAATTCCCAGTTAATAAATGAGAAGAAAAGATTCTCTGAATCGAAAGGAATCGTTTAACCCATAATATTAATACATTTTATTGAAAATTTAAAAAATTTTGATTATTTATAATATTGAAAAAAATTAAAATTTACAATTTTATTAAACCAGTTAATGCTTCCTCTATATGAAAACAAATTACCTACTTGCTACTTCATCATATCGAGGAAGCAAACTGTTCATGATATGAGCATCAAAAAATGTAGACTACGGGGAAACACCCGAAATCGAATTCACAGATAGTTTATATTTATATTTACATTTTTTAGAACTTTATTTAATTTTTACTGAACTTGTTATCTGACTGAAAACGGTTCAAACTACTGAGTTTTAAGTAATTTTATATTTATTTTGATTATTTATATTTGATAAATTTTTTGCGGTCTCAAAGTTATTTTGGAATCATTTTTGTTCTTAAGAAGCTCCCTTTAGGGGGATTGTTTGATAAAAACCCATTTATACTACTGGACGTCTGACCAAAAAGTTTCTCTAATACTTCTTTGTCTAATCAAAATTGGTTCATGGTACTGATTAAATATTTTAGTTTTTCTGGTTCAATATTGTGTTGGAGTAATTTCTGTTTTTATATTTATATTTTATAGAACTTAATTTAATTATTAGTTAACTTATTGAGTGACTAAAAACGGCCTATACTACTGGTTTTATTTATTTATTTATATTTTATACGTTTTTCTAGGCTTCAAAGTTATTTCGAAATTAGTTTTGTTCTATAGAAGACTAAAAAATGGCTAAACTACTTAGTTCATACATTCTCTTTTCCTGTGTCAACTATTACTTTAAAATCCCTTCTAATTGTAATAAAATAAAGTTTCTTAAAATAAATTATCTGACAAAAAGGTGCATACTATATCACTGATTTCTTCGATTCATATCTTATAATTTTTTCAGCCTCCTTATTATGTTGGAATAATTCCACTTCTATACAAGCTCTTTTTTTAGGGATTCACAGAGAGTTAGAGGGTAGATAAGAAGGGGATTATGAAGGAAAGGGGAGGAGATTTAAAAGAGCTACGAAATCCTTTCTTGTAGGTGCGTGTTGCCTACTTGGACTCATTTTTAAATTTAACTTTTATTCTTAAGGAATAATTTGTTCAAGAATAATTTCTAAAATATAGGATACTTTGTTGTACCTATAATTTTGTTATTTTGTTTTAAGAGAAGGGTTAAAAGTTTCGTTGTTCCAGAATCATTGTAACCTGTTATTTCGTGGGGTATTTCATCCAATGTCGAATCTCGGGGGATTCAATTTTATCATCCTCTCTTTTGATTCTGGCCTACTTTTCTTTTCCCATTGTTTCGAATTTGCCATCCGCTGCGATTCGCATTTCCGTTCACCCCGGTAGCATAGCGGTTCACCACTGCTTCGCGATATCGTAAAATCGTATCGCCTCTAACGCAATTTACCGACGCGGTTGAAGGTGGGCGTGCTGTGGTGTGCAGTATGATGTGGCGCATGCGAATGTGAATGGTGCTTTATTTAGGTCGTGTGTCAACACCGTAAACTCTATCTCTATACTGAATATGCTTTGTATATATAAAAATCTTGCAAACAGAGTTTTAGCTACAAAGGTGATGAGAAATAAGAAAAAGCGACGAAGAATATGCAAATTGCATCCCTGAAAGATACTACAAGATTCAAATAATACATAAAAAAAGATAATTAAAAAAAAATTGGAAAAAAGCAAGCAATTTTTTAAATTGTCAGGGTCACCTGACTGCTTTTTTAAAGTACTATTAAAAACGGAGAAGAGAATGTTACACTGACTTTCAAGAATGACATATTTTTTATCATACTTACTAATTACAATTGCATTCTTTATTCGCACCGTGGAAAGACTTCTCGAAATGGAAATTCAGAGATATTAATTTTTAGGTTTTATATTTTTTAAAATTTATTTTTTAGAGCATGAAAAAAGGTATTGAGTTCCCTAAAAAATATTTCTTTGAAGAGATATACATTCTTATTCTAGAATATTTAGTTCTGAAAATATTATGAGAGGGACAAGTTTTCAGAGTGCCATTTACTAATCATTGTCCGAGGACCATAATTTTTGCGTTTATTTTTCCAAGTATGCGTAACTTCGACAGTCACGGAAAACCGATACACGATCGGGTGCTGATAAATGGCTAACTCCTGCCTGCACCGAACATCCCTGATATATTATAGAAGCGAATATAGTAAACGTTAGTTCGATGCCGTTGAATTTCAAGCTCCATCGGACTGCTGACCAGAGAGAAAAATTTCGTCAGAATTTTCAAAACACTTTCACAAATTACTTTATCGATCAATTGCAAAAATGCCAGTTTTAATGTTTTTATAATCTGAATATATTAGTTTCAATTTTGCCAACCCCTAACAATTGGAATATCAGTTGAAAAAACGGGTTTTAACTAATTTTTAAATCTTTTATTGATGAAATCAATCCGAGTTTTTAAATCTGAGTTCAAAAAAATGAATCTTAAAGCTTCTAAACTCCTTCAAGAATAATTTTTGAAAACTGTTTTAATCAAAGAAAACAAAAATTCAGCTCACATTGAAATATCTGTTAAACTGCATATAAGGAATTCAGAAATCGGTCACATTTTACTTTGTCGGTCATATATTTCTTTCTCATAGTGAATTCCAATTTGCGTAGAACATAGAAGAAAGTACATTGGATTCGATGCAACGATGCCATCGAGAGCGCACATTTGTAGTATAGAGGATGGGTTGAGTTGAAGGAGGATGAGAAAAGCGGAAAGAATTGAACTAATACATTGAATCATGTACACAAAATATACACATAACTGCAATTTTTGTATCTTATATTGATCAGGATGCTGTTAGTTTCTAGCCGTAAAAGGATAAACCGAGCGTCGCGTTGAATTCAATTACAATGAAACTCCCTTTGTGAGGTAGAATTTCTAATATTAAGCTCCAATCGTTCTAATGAATGAAACCAATTTTTACATTCACGTAACATAATTAAAAATATCAAAAATATTGTCTACTTAAAGTTTTAAGCATTCAAAGGTACGACAAATTTTTATCTAAATAAAATTTGTCTTAAAATATAGGTCCAGTTTAAAAATAAAAATAACATAGACACACAAAAAAGAGTGTGCGGAGCCAAAAAAGCGACATATATAGCATTGTAGTATTAATCTAGCCTAGTCAAAATCTACATTGATTGAAATTTTCTGCTTGCCTGTTTTTTTATTCGAGTTTGATTTTTTAGTTTAAGTCAAATTATCCCAAGTAGGCCACCATAAATCGAAAGTCTTTTTTTTCGCTATAAAATGAATTTTTTATTAGCCCTTATGTTCGAAAAGATTTTCCCAGGTTTTGGTCGCAAACAAAATTTTTTTGCAAAAGTTATTAACAATGAAAATTTAATGTTATAACATTACGTTGAATATAAAAACATTGAATTTGATATTTTTTAAAACAAATTCAATGTTTTTATATTCGGAAGAAAGATATCTGGAATGTAAGTTTTTAAACAAAAATTTTAACGCAATATTGTAACATTAAATTTTCATTCTTAATAACTTTTGCAAAAAAATTTTGTTTGCGTCTAAAACCTGGGGAAATCTTTTCGAACATAAGGGCTATTAAAAAATTCATTTTACAGCAAAAAAATGACTTTCGATATATGGTGGCCTACTTGGGATAATTTGACCTAAACTAAAAATTCAAACTCGAATAAAAAAACTGATAAGCAGAAAATTCCAATCAATGCAGATTTTAACTATGCTAGATCAATACTACAATGCTATATAGGTCGCTTTTTTGGCTCCGCACACTGTTTTTTTTGTGTGCCTGTGTAATTATTCACTCATTACATTACATTTTTCGTAAATAAACTAATAATTTAAAACAAATTTCAGTTTAAAAGTAAATAAAAAATTATTATTTCTGTTTATTTAAACGCCGAAAATTTCAAGCACATCGGAATATTGAAAATTTTATACAATGTAAAAAGTTTAAAAAATTTAAGTATTCATTTGAGAGTTTTAATTTTAAATTCAGCGGTGAGTTTCATGGCGTCGATTCTTTTTATATTTGTTTAAGATTTAATCTCGAACAGTAAATGTTGATGACTATCGGTTCGATCGTAACTGGAATATAAACCTTGTGGTTTTAACTTCTTTATTTGTTCTTGGAAGAGGGCGTGTTCAAAGTTTCTTCATAGAGAAACTTTTTTTGTTTTCTCTACCAGAGGCACTGGTTACTTCTAAAGCCATCATGAACAGTAGCACTACGGTCGAAGAAGAAAGGACTTGTTCGGTCATGCTCAGGTGTTGAAAGTAATTCTTGAGTGGAAGTAATGCAGGATTAAATGGAAAGTGCTTAAAGTGTCCAAAAAACTTCGTCACGTCGTCAAAGCGATTCTGAGCTTTAGTTCATTAACAGACTATTGATTTAGTAAATGAAAAAACTCTATTTACTTTTTTTTATAAAACGAGAATTTACGTACTTCGTTTTGCTGCTTATTTGCTTGATAATTTAATAAAAATTACATGGATCCATCTGAAACTTTCATTTCGAATCGAATCTTTCATTTCCTTATCGTTTAAAATTAGGGTAAGTGTCCCAATTACTGCGAGTGCACATATTCCTGCGATTTCTTTTCCTAATTAGAATTAACTAAGTAGAAATAAGTTTTTTGGCCCCAAAAAATTCATACAGTTAAATAAGAATTGACTCAACCCTATAGCAAAAGTTAAATACTTAGTTTATTCTAATTAGGAAAAGAAATCTCAGCAATACGTACACCCACAGTAATTGGAACACTTACCCTACAGGGTAATTAAAAAATTGCATTATAATTTCAGTATTTTTAATATTAAGTGAATATAATTACGTTTGGTAATAAAGAAACAAAACGAAAATCACGAAAGTATTTTGTTTCGTTTCGTTCGAAACCCTAATAAAATTCCTCATCATTTTTATTAAAATCTCTGTGAAATCTTCTTTAAAGTCCTTTCTGAATTAAATCTGTAACAGCGAGTTTGAGTTTAGTTGCTGAGAGGCAAATAGTAAGTTGCAGTTTAGATGAAAATCATGTTAAAACATTAAACATTCAGATTAAACTTCAGTTTTATCGTGTTGCACACTAATATCAGTTTACACCACGATAAACATAACAAATCGCTCGAGCGATGTAATAAAAACTTAGATGGGGAAGGAATATTTTTCCCTCTGGCGAAAGGACAGAGCTGAATTGTTAAAAAGTCCAAGAAGAAGACAATGCAATTTTAAACTGCAAAGGTCGCTGCTCCTTGCTCTCGCTTCATCGTCTGAAATTCTACTTTACTCGCCAAAAGCCAAGCATAAATTTCACGAGATTGTACCAGGAATCGCTTTCTGACAAAATCGCTACTGAAATCCAAGTCAATTACTAAATCTTTTGATGCAATTTTCGCCGAATATTAGTTACATGTTATAGACAAACTGGAATTTGGGCAAAACCAGTAGTGATTAACGAAACTTCAGCAGTATAAATGGTGCTAAGCACAGTACAAAGTTTGGGTAATCGAATCGTTTATCAGAGTCAATTAACTCCGAAATTATCTGGGTAAATCTGTTTCGACTCCCTTTCAGTGGAAAGCTAGTTAGTAATTTTAGTGGATTGCGTTTATGATATCGCGAATATATACGACGATATAATGCTATGCCGAATGTAGGTCTGTCGAGTGCTGAGCGCGTTAAGTTAGGTT
This sequence comes from Euceroptres primus, assembly GCA_037177015.1. Lineage (NCBI taxonomy): Eukaryota > Metazoa > Arthropoda > Insecta > Hymenoptera > Figitidae > Euceroptres > Euceroptres primus. Next base: position 9,221 of record JBAGKK010242418.1, on the reverse strand, counting down.
ATATGACCACAGCGGTGCTCGTAATGTCGACTGTGAGGTTAACGTGTGCCATTCTGTGCTAAAAGCTCGACTCTCTAGGGCGACCGTAACCCGCCCTCCTTTCTAAAAGGTCACACGACCTAAACTTTGCTATGAACTGTCGAGCCTTTCTTAACGTTCGTATGAGACCAGCGGATGCAGCAAGAGGAAATAGGGGGGAGGTTATATAGAAGAACAAAGTGTAGGTGAATATGGTTGTTGTGGCAAAACCTGTGCCCGATGACGTACATGCACCCGGAAACAGCAACCAACATGTGAACCTTCCGCTCGTAAACGAAAAGTTTATGACAGTTTCTCTTAAGACTTATATTGACATCCTTCCATGTTCTTAGAACACTTTCAGTAGCTGAATAAATTATGGGAGAGATAATGACTATGAAGGCGTGGCTGTTGAAGATCCACTGTTAGAAATTTCAACCACTTAAGGAGGCGCATGAATATTCCCCAAAGTCCACTTGTTATAAGTTTGATTTGACCGAAATACATAGTACCAAATGATTATTTGCCATAAATTTTATTCATCCGAATCGTCAATTCCTATAATTTTTATTTCCTAATTTTGATTTGCTCTAATGTGCAATCGTCCGAATAGCCAGATGTCATAATTTTTATTTATTCGAATCGCCAATTGCCATAATATCTATTCATGGGTGATTGCCAAAAAGTTTACCGTTTAAGTCCCTATCAGTTTTCACATATCCTGTGATTAATTAACTTTTTCTAAAAATATCTGAGAAAAGTACTTACATCAGGGTACAATTTAGGAAAGTTTCCAAATTTTAGAAGACTTCGTTTAGAAATTATAAATAAAAATGTTTGAAAAATGTCAGGCTACGCGATGTCCCAAACTAAAAATTTAAAATAGAAAATTGCTAAATAATATCAAAAATATTTTTTTAAAAATAATTTAGGCTTATGAAAATCGATTGAAATTTTAGTTGTAAAAGATAATTATGGAGTGATAAGTTGAATATTTTACAGTTAAAGATGCGAAAAATCGTTCCAAAATCTGTCCCCAAGTTTTGTGTCAGGTTCTACGATTTTGCTACTTTAAGATAAAACTCAAATATCGTGATTCAAACTATTCAAAATATAACGTAGATTTATTATTTTAAGCTAAAGAAGATTTTCACACAGTTAAAAATCGATTTCTCATCAGTATCTATTTCCAAATAGCGATCAATAATAATCACTATTTTTAAACAATATTTTTTACAAAATGTCATATTTATCGAACTATTAATTCAAAATTTTATTAAACGAAAGGATATATTGAAGACGGCACTGTTTCATTAGTCAAAAGTGAATATTTAAGATTTAGAGATTAGTAAGATGGTTGATTTGGAAACTGAATAATCGAGAAACCAGTTGGTAGCATTTGGTATCAATGGTAATTAGGTAAAGCAATGGGTACTATTTGGTATCATTGGTAGCAAGCAGTTTTTTCGGTTGGAAAATGTATTTCGTTTATTTAAACACGTTGGTACCCAATGTTATCATTCGTGTTTAAAATATTAACCCAAAGCCGTGTGTAACTTGATCAAATGTGTATAAATTTCATTAGCTGTATCCAATGGCAGCTAAATAATTTGATATTCTTTGGTATCGATACCAATATTACTTTTAATATAGTACAAAAGTACTCAACTGGTTGGTACCTGTGGTATTTATACCAATTGGTACCATTGGCTAAACTAGGTACTCAATTGATTGTCACCTAATGTATTTAAACCAATTTGGTACTATTTGGTACCATTGGCTAAATTAAGTACTCAATTGATTAGCACTTGTGGTATTCAAACCAACTGGTACCATTTGCTAATTTAGGTACTTACTTGAATGGCACCTGTGGTATTTAAACCAATTGGTAACATTAGCTAAATTAGGTACTCCAGTGATTGGGACCTATGGTATTTAAAAAAACTGGTACCATGAAAGACCTGAAAGCCAGTGGTACCTGAATTGATTGGATTGAATGGCACCATGGTATTTAATCCAATTGGTACCACTGGCTAAATTAGGTACTCATTTGATTGGTACCTGTCGTATTTAAACCAATTGGTACCATTTGGTATCAATGCTACAAAATACCATTCGGCTAATTTAGCCGAGTGGTAACTAAATAATTTGATATATCATCTCTTTGCATAACATTGTACCATTATATAAGATAAACAAATTGGTAATATTTTGAACCGTTGCTACCAAAGTGTATAAAACAATTGGTACCTAAAAAAATTGATACCAATGGTACAATGTGACCCTAAACAAATGCTAAATAAACCGAACGGTTTAGATTAGTATAGTTAATCACTTTAATAATTATTAAACTCCTAGTTAAGTGTTGTATAGGTATTCCAGATTTATTAATTTGCATAAAAATTAAGCAGCACTTTCTACTTATATTACTTGAAATTACTAATTAATTTAAATGTACGATACCACCATTTCGACAATTAATGTTTTTTATTAACAATATAAAAAAGTTCATTAAATATACGTTGTTTAAAGAAATAAGAAATATGAAAGAAATATTTTCAACCGAAAAATGTTATCATGATTATCGTTATTTTTCCCAGAGTCTTTCAAGGGAAAACTTGACATAGTACTTTTTGTACATGTATTTTAGTAGGAATGGGACTTGGTACCTGAAAAAATAACCTGAAAAAGAAAAGTGCGCAAACTCTGAAAAATACACCTACGTTAAAGTATAGATCGTAAATCGTCCGGTAGTATCTTCATTTCCTCGTTTCGAGATTCGCTACAAAAATCCTCTTCTTTTCCCAGGCTTTCAGGAAACGCTTGTTTGATCTTGCAAATGTAAATTTAACTTTCCGAAATAACGCTCGTTCTCTTAAGAAAATCTACCTTCGAGTGACTTATTGTTCAGGATTCTTAAAGTAGAAAATTTTTTTCCTGAAAGTACCTCTACAGTGCTCTAAAAAAAAATGTACTAATTTAGTCTTTAATTCGTAGAAATAATTTTCGTGATATTAGTAGACATAATAAATAAATTATATAAAATAAATTAGTTAAACAAAATAAAACTGTAAAGAAAGTATTTATTTATATTATTAAGGAAAGAATGAAAATAATTAAAAAATAATTTCGTTCCTTTGAAGCTAGTTGCTTTGAATCAACCAACATATTTTGAATAAACACAATTTCGGTTCTGCAATTATTTAATGTATATCAAAGAATAAAGTTATGCTAATTGGATATAAAAGGATTTTTAATTAAAACTTGAAACTAATTATTTTTAAACAAACTTTGTTCATAAAATTGCAAATGAGGGTTTGTCATTTCCTACTTTTTTCATGTTCAATTTTCACTATTAACTTTTTCTTAAATTTGTCTGTTTTTAAATACTTTGAAAATGTATTCTTCCACTTTGCTAAACCGAGATTTTCTCCCTTTTTTCCTATTGTTTTCCCCTTTTTCCCTCTTTGTGTTTTCTTTGCTCTCTTTTCCTCTTCTATTTTTCTTTCCTTTTTTTTGAACCTGATTAAAAATTTCCTTCCAGCGTTGAATTTCAAGGAAGGATCAAAAGGATTTCCGAGAGTATGATACTTGAAGATTACGAGTTCTTTCTTCATAAATATCGAGCTGTGGTTAATGATGTCTCCCTCGAGTCACCAAAGAAGAGCAACACTGTGGAAATCGTATGATAACTACGGATGTGTGTTATCTTTTTCTGAGTGAAATGGTACTTCCATTTTACCTAGAAACGCAGAGTGACGAACGTGCTTGAAAAGTTATCAGATTCTTGGTTAGAAAATAAAGAGTCTGTACCAAAAAAGGGAAACAGTTTTGCCAACTGGGAAGAATACGTAACGACTAGAAGATGAATCGTGAATCTGATAAGAAGGTACTTTTAAAGTCAGTGTTCAGAGAAGAGAAAAGGGGTAGAATAAAGAAAGATGAAGAAGGAGATGAAGATGAAAGGGGCAACAAATGGTCCTCGTTGGCTTTATCAGTCATTTATGATTTCCACTTGCCACAGCAAGAGAATGTCATTCCCTCGAGCAACGCCTTTACGCATTGTCGCCTTTATTTTCCTTTCCTCTCTCAGCTCGATTTTTAGCTTTTCCTTTTCTTTTCTTCATTTCCTTCTCATTGTCCATCGAATAGAGACCTGCTTCAACAACCTACTTTGTTACCTTCATCCTGACGATATTAGCTGGCTTAAACCACTACCACTTCCAGTTCTGATGAGGTTGGAGTTTCAAGAGCTTTCATTTTCACCTCGTGTTCTCGAGGCTTCCAAAATCGTAAGAAGACCAAAAGAAATTTATCTCTGGAGAGGATTACTGTTATCGTGGATCGCAGGAATCTAGAGTGAGAAAGGGCAATTTTTTTCTTTAAGGAGTCACTTGAAAAAAATGTTTAAATTTCAAAACCAATTCTTTCATTAGAAGAATTTCATTAGAATTTTCTTCCTCTTAATTTAAAACTCATAACAAAAGAGGTAAAATTTCTGAAGTGGGCACGGCGTTTTTCATGATGTCATGGAAATTAAAAAAAAATCATGCGAATATCAAGTTCTCAGTTATGAAAACACGATGCAACTAATAGTTTTCCAAAAATTAATTTGTTTATTAGTTATTTTTGCAACTGAAAATTTGAGTACGTTTTTTTGTAAAATTCGATTACTCAAAAAGTACTTGATCAATCTTTTCAATCCTCGGCAGATATAATAAACGATATGTGAACTTTCCAATGAAAGCACGAGTTAATGAAAAATTCTCATTTAAACTGTTTACTTATAACTTTTTTATACACAAATTCGATTTTCGATGTGTTCTCCGCCTCTAATTCAAAATTTCTTTTAACGGAGAATGTTCCGCAATTTATCTAGATACCGAAACTGAAATAAAATTTTTGGGAACTCATGATTTACTATGAAAAAAATCGAATTTTTGTTGCGCATCGCACGTTTACATAATATGTCGAGCATCGGAGGTAGATAAAACACAATGAAAAACAAATGCAAGTCAACGGTTGGTGATTCGAGAGTTCGCGAATCAGCTCAATCGGTATATCGGCGGCGCAGCGCTCGGGCACGGCACGTACGATGTGCACCGAAAATTCGATTTTTTTCATAGTAAATCATAAGTTCCCAAAAATTTGATTTCAGTTTCGGGATCTAGATAAATTGCGGAACATTCTCCGTTAAAAAAAATTTTGAATTAGAGGCGGAGAACACATCTAAAATCGAATTTGTGTATAAAAAAGTTATAAATAAACAGTTTAAATGAGAATTTTCATTAACTCGTGTTTTCATTAAAAAGTTCACATATCGTTTATTATATCTGCCGAGGATTGAAAAGATTGATCTAGTACTTTTTGAGAATCGAATTTTACAAAAAAAAACGTACTCAAATTTTCAGTTGCAAAAATACCTAATAAACAAATTAATTTTTGGGAAACTATTAGTTGTATCGTGTTTGCATAACTGAGAACTTGATATTCGCATGATTTTTTTAAATTTCCATGACATCATGAAAAATGCCGTGCCCACTTCAGGAGTTTTACCTCAAAAGTGAACTGATTTCACTTTTCAAAGCGATATGTGCACTTTTATGGTCACACGAATCCTTCAAGAAAGTTTAGCTCATTAAAATTAGAAGGATTTTCAAAGTAATAATTGTCGCAGGAGAAAAGAGTGTAAAAAATAAGTAGTTTAGGCCATTTTCAGTCAGACACTCAGCAGTATAAATGGGTTTATAAATGGGTCAGACCATTCCTTCAAAGAGAACATCTAAAAGAACAAAAATGATTCCGAAATTATTTTAAAGCCTATAAAAATGTATAAACCATTTTAGTCAGGCAATACGCCAAATGTTAATTTATATATTGAAATAGGAAAGTTATAATATCTAATCAGTAGAAAATTTCAATTTTGATCAGACAACTCTTTTAAAGAAGGTAATCTAATCTGAAAATTACAAAATGTGAATCAAAGGAATCAGTGATATATGTACTTTTTGGTTAGACGATTCTTTTAAGAAAATTTATTTCATGACAATTAGAAGAGATTTCAAAGGAAAAATTAACACAAGAAAACAGAAAGTATAAAATAAGTAGTTTAGCCCATCGTCAGTAAGACATTCAGTAGTATAAGTAGGTTTTTGTCAGACTATTCCTCTAAAGGGAGTTTCTAAAGAACCAGAAGGATTTAGAGATAACTTTCAGGCCGAAAAAAATGAATAAAATATGAACCACTACTGAAAAATGTATAAAATATTAACCACTATTGAATTCAGATGCACAATTTGTTCCTGAATTTTTTTGAATTCTTTGAATTCTTTTGAACTCTTTTGAATTCTTTGAATTCTGTTGAACTTACCCTGTATTCTTTTGTATTTTCGGCATTTTTTGAATTCACCTTGTATTCTTTTGAATCCATCTTGTATTCCTGGAATTCTTTTAAATTATTTTGAATTTTTTAGAATTCTTTGAATTCTTTTGAACTCACCTTGTATTCTTTGAATTCTTGAATTCAGGTGTACATAAAAATTGCTAGAGGTTAACCCCTCCATAAAACATAAATAAATAAAAAATTAATTCGAAACCAGTAGTTTAAAACGTTTTTGGTCAGACAGCATTAGAGATACTTTATGGTAAAACTTTAAACTATTAATAGGTCAGGCCAAAACTATTGAATTATGACCAATAAAGTCCCGTCTATAAAAAAAGTTGCCTTTTCTAATCAGGATGAGTGTGAAATTTTTTTTTGTCAATATTGTAGCAAGCTTCCATGAGCTTGAAATTTTTAATTTTCGAAATTTTTACATCTTTTTTCTATAAGTGCAAAAATTATGGTGATTTTTTATGTGGAGATTGTGGCAGTAATTATTAATAAATAATAAAAATTCAATAAAAATTAATTTTGACTAGGTTATGATTTTTTGAAAATTTGCAAAAAATGAGTTTTTTTAAATCGCTAAATGAAACTTTTATTTTAAAAAATTTAAAAATCTTGAAGTGAAGAATCGACATATTATTTTTATTGTAATCTAAAAAAAATTTTCTTTGCTTTTAATTATTAAATTTCGGGATTTTAGAGACTTCTAAGGGACTAAAAAAACCAACCCAAAATTTTTTTTTAGTTTTTAATAATAATAGCTAGATTTTCCACTTCAACCTAATGACATTTTATTTCAAAAATTCAAAAAAATTTTAAAATAAAATTTGCATTCAGCGATTTAAGAAAATTATTTTTTGCGAATTTCCAAAAAATTATAACTTGGTTAAAATTAATTTTTGTTCATTTTTTATTTTTTATTATTAATTATCGCTGCAATCTCTACATAGAAAAAAATCACCATAATTTTTTCACTCATAGAAAAAAATGTAAAAATTTCAAGGTTGTGGCGGCTTATAAATGAAAAATTGTAGCCTCATCCTGATTAGAAAAGGCAACTTTTTTTCATAGTCGGGATTTGATTGGTTAAAATTCGATAGTTTCGGCCAGCCCGAACTATTAATCCAATAGAAAAATCATTTTCAGAAATTGCATAGAACAAGAATTACTCCAGAATAATAACGAGGGAAAAAAAAATTATAAAATATGAATCGAAGGAATCAGTGATCTATGCATTTTTGGTCACGATTTTTAAAAGAAATCTTAGTTCATTACATGAGATTTGGAAGGGATTTCGAAGTAATAATTGACATAAGAAAAGAGAATAAATATAAACAAAAAGAGAATAGAATAAAAAAATAAAAAAGGCAATAAAATTTGTTAAACATAAAAAAGAAAATAAAAAAATAAAAATGTAAAAGACCTTTTTCCTTCAAAATCACATAGACATTAGACAAATTTCAAAACAGAATAAACTTGTATTTAATTGCAGTTTCACTTTTAAATCAAAATTCATCCAATAACCATAAAGATAAAAACACAACTATGGATCGAGATTTTGGTTTTTTTTTTTTTAATTTGGACTATATACACACATTGGATTTTGACTAAGCATTAATTTTCATTATGCAATAATACCATAAAGGTAAAACAAAAGAAATTTCTGGAAAGTTCTTGATTCAGAAATGCATAAACATTAACTACTTTAACAAATTGGTGTTTAGTAAATCTCGTTCGTGCGCTTGGATCTCGCATTTTTTCCAAGAGCAAACGCCGTAATTATATTACATTTCCCGTTGGTTCGACCGCTTAGTTCTTGGAATATTATGATGATAAACGATAGTTTATTAGTCAAGACTAAAACTGCAGAGCTAGAAGTTTAACTGTTGGAATGGTTACGCTTCTTGCTACGGTTCTTCTCGCGCCGGAAGCGCGTCGCGACATATCCTACGTTCATAAAGCTACGAGAATCAGTCCGTATAAAATATGACTATGAAGCCTCCAGAAGCCCTGAAACTTTCGATCCGAAGCGAGCACAACACGAACCCGTTTGCGAAAGTAAAAAGACATTTATGACGTTAATAAATTTACGAGAAAACCTTGTTTTGATGATGAAAAAAGAAATTCCATTTTGAGAGTTAATAGTGTCATTAAAACTTAATATACACAGTAAATCGAGAAGTATCAAAAGGAGCCAAAAATGGGTCAATTTGATCTGCAATACTTTCATCCAAAAACAAATGAAAATTTTTCCCATGTATTTTCAATTATTTTTAATTGTTAAAAAAATTGATTTGCTATCCTTTGATATTCTGAATTTACTGTGATTTTTTTTTGTAATAAAATTTGTAGGAATCAGGGATCCGAACGAAATTAAGGGCCATTTTTCGATATTTTCCAATTATTCTTACAAATTAAAAATAGTTTGGCTAAATATTATATATTATATTATTATATTATTATATTATTATATATCAGTAACGAAACCTTCGTTACGTTTCTTTTCGTTCTTTTTATATAAAACTAAAATTCCTCACAATCTAGAGGTTCTACCTCGGTAGTTTTATAATATATCAGTACTTTATCGTACTCAACTGAATATTTCGCCAAATTATTTTGAATTTATAAAACTAATTGACAAAAATTGAAAAATGACCCTTAATTTCGTTCGGATCCCTGGTGGGAATTATAAATTTTGAACCAATAGTATATTATGCACCTAGGGGGAGAAGAGGGATTTTTTTGACGAGTACTGAAAACGTACACTCGTCAAAAAAGTCCCTCTCCCCCTTGGCGCATACGATATTTTTTATAA
>JBAGKK010242417.1:0-43203 GCA_037177015.1 Euceroptres primus | reverse complement strand
TATATATATAATTTGCCATATATATATTGCAAGTAAAGAATTCAAAAGAAAATTCATTTTGAAAATCTGAAATCTATTGAAGAACAGAGAAGTACAGCAAGAAATTGTCGACGAAAATATAGTACTTTTTGGATTTTTAGAATCAACATTTTTTTATCTTCTGTAGAAAAGAAGTATAAAATTGTATTAACCAATTGTAAGGCCAATAAGATAGGTGTACCGTGACGTTTAATCGATATTTAAAGGCGTTGATCTTAGTTACGCTTCCTGATGTAACGGGAGACGAGAAAGAAGTTTCCGATTTCCAGTTAAGCTCCCAGTCCCTGTCGTGTCTCTCCTCAGAACAATCGTATCTATTCATTTGTGGAAATTTTTTAGTGCTATTTCTTTCATTTTTCCATGTTTACCAAAAGTTAATATTTACGTTAATAAAAAGTAAACTATTACTAAACATTTATCTGCTAAATTTTTTAGCAGAGGATTTTTTCTACAATATTTAAAAAATCTCAGTAACACTAATGTTTGTAAATTTTATAGAGAACCAATTATTATTGTTACTGACTGTAAATGTGTAAATATTAGTAATATTACAGAAAAATATCCCTATTTTTGTAGATGAATCCTGCTAAATTTAGCAGAGTCTTTTTCTGCTGAAATAAGTTTTGCTCGATGGAATTCCCAACAGTTTATAGAATTTTTATTTGAAAGAACGCGAAATTCTAAAGTAAAGTTGAAAAGCCTTACAGAAACATAATACTTCATAAAACATTCTTTTGTCTCCAGTTTCGAAACCACTTTCCCCAGATGAACTTCCGGATGTGAAATAAACCTTTTCTTAGTTCTTCTATATTCGACTTACGATTGTCTCCAAGTCCACACCTCGCAAGAAATCGGATGACGTGTTTTCTGAAGCTTTTATGAAACGAGTGCGCGTGTGTAGTCTGCATTATTTTCCGTGTATCGGTTGTAAGATTAGATATAACGTAGAGAGCGGGACACACTGATAAAGTCATTTTTCACTCGTCGCTTACAAGGCACTTGTCGTTTAAGATCTTCCCAGATTAAAAAATGTTGCAATACTTTCATTGAATGTAAAACAATAAAATATTTCTAATATAATAACATTGGCAGTAGTTGAAATAATTAGAATTGTTAATTGCAAATAACAATTGAAAGTGTAATGAAAATATTATGTAAATTAAAGTGTCTGAGGCAATAAATAAGAAGAGTTTAAGACCAGAAAGAAAAGAGGAGATGGAGCGTGAAGAATCTTGTTCCGAGGGAAAAATGTGCTGAATTTAAATTGAAAAAAAGGAATCCTCAACTTTTTCGTGGTGAGAAAATGCACTCAGGTGCGAAGGAAGAAAATTGAGGTTCGATCCGAGTGGCATGCGGAAATGGGAAGAAGAACTGTCCTTTGGAGATGGAGGATGCTCACATTCAGCATCTTCGTCGCTGGAGCTGCGGTTGTTTTTGGAACTGATGAGGATCTTGATCTTTTGCGAAGACGTGAGTAAACATTTCATTTTTTTCAAAAAATTGCAATTTAAAAAGAAAATAGAATTCAAATGCATAAATAATGAAAACAATCAAATTTACAATTTCATTATTATTTACGACTACTATTACTGGTGAATGAACATTCAAGATAGTAAACTGTATAGTGTGTCAAGTGTACTTTCACACCCAATCGGCATAATCAGTTTCACACTATGATAAGAAGTTCACGTGACGTTATGACTGCACTGTAAAAATATGTACCTATGTAATTTTACAAATTTTATTGATAATAAATCACAGAACCCATATAAATACCAATGGAACTTGAGAAATTTTACAAGAAAGTTTTATACATTTTCATTAAATCTTCTTTAATTTTATAAAAGAGTTGTTAATTTTACCAAAAAAGTTATGTAATTTTCCTCAGCAGTTGTAAATTTTTGTAGATATAGTATATACGGTAAACAAACACTCTTTATGAACTAAACTTCCTACTAGTATTTTTATGTTCTGTGTATATGGGATGCCTGAGGTAATTTCCCGGTAAGAAGGAATTGATTAAAGTGGATAGAATAGCATTTTAAAAAATGAACATTTTAATGCTTTTAAAATACCAATTCAATTCCGTTTTTGCCCAAATACCATCCTAATGATTTGATTCCAAATGCACTGAAAAAGATTTTCTGACTTTTTTTATGGTTTTTTTTTGTTCGCTTACATTGTTTTATTTTATTATTATACATTATTGCTGTATTACCCTTTTGTAGTACTAAGAAAACTCTAAATATAATATTTCAAAAGACTTGACAAATATTTTATAAGTTATTTCAGAAATGTTCTTTAGAATTTGGAAAAAATTGAAAACTTGAAAAAAATTATGCAGGTTTATGAGACCAAGATTCAAAAATCTTGGTCTCATAAACCTGCATAATTTTTTTTCGAGAAGAATCAGAGATCATTTCAACGCCAAAATAAAGCTATATTCTTTATCGTACTGAACTACTTTGTTAGGAGAATTACTCAATCCTTAAGTTTTGCATAAAAAGGTGTCGTACTGTTAAATTTTTAGGTCAGTGAAATATTGTGAAAAGTGCAATAGGAGACGGTTCTTGACAGACGATCCTCGAGAAAAGAAACTTGATTCTTCACACGAGATCTATATAAACGTCCATCCAAAGCCGGATCTACGCCTTTGCAGGGTCGGATCCAGACCTTCACGATTTCCCACGTTTTTCCCCCCTATCGTTCAAATACCTCGTCCCTTCCCATAATTGAAAGTCGCATCTCATTTTCCTTTCATACACGAAATCTGAGCCTTAACGATAAAAAATTTCAGCTTACATTTAACATTCCAGCAAGTTTAAAAAAAATATCATACCATTTTTTTTAGAAGTACCAAACAAAAAATTCCACCACTAACTTTTAAATATTAATAATTCAAGAATATTTCAACTATTTTTCTAAAGTACAATGTGATTCTTTCCAAAATGTCTTCAAGATGGACATGGAAATCATATTAAGAATAATATCAATTAAGAATCAATTAAGAATCAATTAAGAAATCAATTAAGAATAGACATTTTAATATTCTCCATTTCGGTAATAGAAAATTCATCAAAAAATTCTGCCACGAATGGGTCAAACTTGAAAAAGGATTTCATCAATTCTGTGTTCACGAAAATATACTATAGAAGTAAATTAACGTAGTTGTTCCAATTATTTTTGAATTTCAGAAATAAATGTAAATAAGTCTTGAGTACTGAATTTCAAAGTTATAATTAAACATAAATTATTTTTAAAAATATGTATTTTTCTCGAAGGTTTAATATCTCGAGAAGTCAGGTGTGCAGATATGTTGAAGTTACTTGAAGTTAATTGAAGCTACTTTAAGTCACTGGAAGTCAGTGAAGTCACTTGAAGTCACAATAATAATTCAAGTCAATCAGCTCTCAATTGCAGTTGGTTGAGTTGTCAACCCCTAGGTTTTGTATTGTATATAAAAAGTCATTTGAAGTCACTGAAGTCATTTGAAGTCAGTTGAAGTCACTGAAGTCATTTAAAGTCAGTTGAAGTCACTGAAGTCATTTAAAGTCAGTTAAAGTCATTGGAAAAGAAATGAAGTCATTTGAAGTCAGTTGAATCCATTAGAAGTCAGTCGCAGCCACTTAAAGTTAATGGAAGTCAGTGTAAGTCACTTAAAGACACTAAAAGTCAGTGAAGTCACTTGAAGTTACAAAAATTAAAGTCAGTGAACACTCAATTGGTCGAGTTGACAACCCTTTGATTTTTCTAGAAAAAACATTTTAAAAATTATACAGCAGTGATATTTCCAATGTTTCAAAATCAAATAATTAATTATTAGTCTATAAATATTTCAAAATTCTCAACAATATCTGCTCACAAATGTTTTCTTTTCCCATTAATATTCCATAAACATTTCAGCACTATTCTATACAATCATTCCACTTAACTCAAAAAATCCTATTTAAACATTGAACTTTCTTTTCCTATTCTTTCCCATAGAATTATTTTTCTCATATAAATAAAACATAAAAAACTTGTGTCTAAAGAAACGGTACACTTGACATATAATTCCACTGTGATACTCCACGTAAAAAAAGTAATGTCAGTGATTCTCGGTACCAAGCCCCGGTCCCTTAGTAATCACCAACTTTAATCTGTGATGTAATTTTTTTTCATGGAGGGGGCCCTCTCTCGAGGGCCTTGTGGGAGTATCTCAGTTAGGCCGTCCGAGTCTGAACGCATGGTACCTATAGTACCAAGAACATGAGAGAGGAGTACTATCGAACCTTTGCCACTTGCGTAACGCGGATCATTTAAACTGGAGTACTAAACGTTTTTATTTATCGTCAGCCTCGATCCACGGCGTAGTTGCTCGTTAACACCCGCATACGACCCAAGGCTTTTTTATTTCTTACAATAAAATTATATTATTGTCGAACTCTTTTTAAAGTCAGTCCCACCTTTACTGACTTTTTCTCCTGCGCGAGGTCGAGTATCGTCCCAAGTTTACTGAGGTACGATGTTCTCAAAGTTCTCAAGTGTGGAGGATGTTCAGTGACGGTGACGAAGTTCTGCGAAGTATTTTCAGGATTTTACTACTCATCACTCACTTTCAAGTTGTGTCGGTCTACTCATTCATTACTTTAATTTCCCACTGTACGGATCGAAAATCACTTCGTATGTAAAAATTTTGATACTATTTTTAGGCTGGCAATTTATTTTAGTATTTTTTTTTAACTAATTTTTTTTTTGATAATATTCTATTTATTAGTGTAGATCAAAAAGCCTCAACAGTTTAAAAGTGTTTTTATTTTTAGTTAAAATGGAGAAAAAAAATCTGCTATATATTCGGAATTTTCTGGAAAGTTTTGCAGTTCAATTAACAGAAAAACATATGCTTGATCATATTTCTTTAAATTTAAAGGAACTATTTTTCTTCGTCATTTTTAATTAACATTTTTCTGCATTTTTTAATGTATTTATTTATGTATTATTTAATTAATTTATGTATTAATTAAGAACAATACACTGAAAAAATTCTATTTTAAAAATATTGTAAGAATATTGTAAAAATTAGAATTTTTTGTTTCAGTGTATATGCGTTTAATTTTATACGATATAGAATTTCTAAGGAACGTAGTAAATTTATTCGAATTTGAAGAAAATAATAGTAAGACCTTTTTACATGCCTTGGATTAGAAAAATAATTTCGAAAATATGCTTCAATAAATATTATTTTTAAACTGGATTAATAAATATTTGAGTAAAAAACTCTTTAAAAAGACATTTGAAAGATTTGTAATTATTACTATATTTTTTGTTTTCGAAAATAAATATTTTTATTGACTAACCTAACGTATTTGAATAGAATTATAATTTTATAGCTGTTGAATAAGATTCAGTAGTTATGGAATGTTACAGCCAGCCAACATTCTAACTTCTAACAGATACTATGTATATACAACCATGGATACTATCAATTGAATTTCTATAATGAATTTATTATCAATATATTAATCTGACCCATTATAAAATATTTTGTGTCGAAGTAATCTACAGTTACTTCTGGTTATTAATTATATTTAATTATTAAAATATATTTTTAATTTATATTAAAAATTACCCTAAAAAAATATAAATATTAAAAAATTAAATCGTTTAATAACCTATAATATTAATAACAATTTCTTTCAGGAATTCTAACTCCCTGTCAGTATGACTCTGACTGTGTAGAAAATGCCTACTGCTACAATTACAAATCTTGCTTCTGCAGAGTAAATTTTGTCCTGGAGAGGAATCAAACCCACTTCAGGTGTTTACGAGGTCAGTGGGCTTCCTTATTATTTCAAACAACTGGTGTTTTTCAAAAGAATAAACAGAATGGAAATAATATTCATGAATTTATGTAAATTCAATTACATTCTCTTTACAATAATTGCGTTATTTAATATTAAAATAAATTCAAGACGTATTAAAGATGCACTTGATTAATACTTAATAATTATGTTTTGGATTAACAAATTTTTACTGTATAAAAAGGTATTGTAATTTAAAAATGAAATTTTGATAGTAAATGTTAATTAATGTTGACAGTTGCTCGAGGATTGGGAGATCCGTGTGAAGAGAATGTACAGTGTCAACTAACATTTGGAAGCGATGCTGAATGTCGAGAAAACAGTTGTCTTTGTTCCCTTGGTTCACGCTTTGTTGAAGAAAGATGCTACAAAACAGTAGGTAAGATACGTCATTGCTGAAAAACATTATAATCTTCAGTTTCCATGATTTTTTCACTACTTATTATTCCATCGCACACACGGAAAAAAAGTATTGGTATACTTGGTAATGGTATACCATTAGTATACAATTAGTTATCGCAACATTTTTTTTTGTAAGGAATATTATTTTTGAAATGATTAAAATGAAATGATTCATTTTTAAAAAATAATTCTGTCATAATTTTCATTAATAATATTTGTAAAAGTTGTATTTGTAATTTGTAAAATTATTTTCAGGATTAGGAGAATATTGTCAAACGAACAGAAACTGCCATGTGGAAGGTTCAAAAAGTTTTTGCATGTCTGGACGTTGTGTGTGTCCTTTACTTCATCATCCCAGTCGGGATGGAACTCGATGTGTAAAAACTGTTTGTAAGTGTTTTATAATTAAACAAAAAAATAGTGCAGCAATAATATATAATACTTATTATATATAATTGCTATAATATATAATTAATATATTATATAATACATATAATTATAATACATAATAAATAAATAAATACATAATACTTATTTACTTCACAGTAATTCAAAAGATATAGAAGCTTTATAATTAATTCATTTTATTACAGGGTACTTCTTTTTTAATAAAAGAATAAAAAATTAAACAAAATTTCTATAATTGCATACAACCATGTCTTTCTAAGCGCTTGCATGTATACGTAATCCCATAAATTTGTTAGACAGGAAGCCTTTTTAGAAAAGGTGCACAACCCCTGTTCAAGGGCTTTATACTATTTTCTCGATGTAAATTCGTACAAGTTCACAACGGAACACCCTTTATTTTTCACATAAGTACAATGGGAAACAGATTTGATTGATCCAATTAAAAATTGGTCAAACACAAAAATTTACTTGTTTTAAACAAATTTTTAAAATTTAAAATAGGTAAATCCTTGGTTGAAAATAAAAATGAATCAAATATATAATATATTTGATTTAAACAAAGGATTTGTTTGGCTTGAAAAAAATTGTTTAAAAGTCAAACAAATAACAAAGTGCATTAAAAAAAACGTTGCTGTTTGAATTATAATGTATAAAATGTGCTATAAAATAATAAAAATGTACTAAAATATAATAATTACTTTGCCATTTTTTTAATAGCTTTAAGAGAGAATTGTACCAGTTCTGAGGAATGTATCACCGAGAATTCACAATGTATCGGAGAATGTGGATGTGACGTAAATCATGTAATATCCTCGAATAACTCAGTATGTCTGAAAATAGCCACTGCGATTGGGGAATCCTGTGAAGAAAATTCTCAGTGCATTAGAGAGGATCCTAATTTAAAATGCCAAGGAGGAAAATGCTCTTGTAAAAAAGGACACCATCGTCGTTCAACCATTTGTCATCGCAGCGTTGGTAAAAAAATATAATTTATTATTATCTTTTAAAACTTCAATTAGTACGTATAGTATTTTTAAAAATAATTATTTGCAGTTAAAAAGATCATTACTAATATTTTTTAAAATATGTACGCTTAAAAAAATTATTTTTTTTAATTTCGCGCGCAAATTGCTAAAAGCGCTGTAGCTAATCAGAAATATTGGAAATATGCTCGCGAATTTCAAATTTATATAATTTTAATATGATAACAAGAAAGAGGTCAAAACTGTTTTATACTATTGTATTTTATGTAGATTGTACATTTTCTGTTTCTTATTAAACAGACACATTATCTTATGAGATTATTTTTTGCAAATTCTATTTTTCCAGGATTGAATGAGTCTTGCGAAAATCACGAACAATGTACCACATTGACAAATATGGATTCAGATACGTCTACTGTAACGAATGTCGATTGTTTTAATGGTAAGTCTCATTAAGTTTGTTATTTTTTATTTATTATTAAATATTTCGAATATTTTTTCATAAGTTTCAATAAAATATTTCATATTTTATTGAAACTATAAACTATATCTTTTTTCAGGAGTTTGTTCTTGTTCTGCACATCATACTTTTACCCCAAATGGCCTTGATTGTATTGGATTTGCTGAAAATGGTAAGCCACAAAAACATTGTAAAACCAAGTTAAAGTTAATTTTTAATTAATCAGTAAGTCAAAATACATTAATAAAATAATAGTATTAAATTAAAATTTTTAAAATTTATTAGATTTTGTTCAAATGAAAAGGAATAAAATAGTATTAAAAATAGAAAACACATTTTGGTTTGACCTTACTTTTCGACTAGTTAATAGTTGAATCATCCATTAAAAGTTCAATTATCAATTGATCTCGAAACAATAAAATACTAATCTACTTAACTGTCAAGTAAACAGATTTAATTTGGAATTTAGGAATTATTAATTTAAAAACTTGTTAAATTATAAACTTAAATTGATTTAAATTATCAAATTAATGTTAAAAATAAAAAGCAAAATTGATAGTAATTTTAAAAATGTATTGTTTTTTTCAGGCGTTTTGTCTTGGAGGCTGAGTCCGATTTTAATCATAGCTGCTTTTATAGTTGTCAATTAATATAGACTCAGGCTAATATCTCGCATACCAGCATTATATCTAATTCATTTCACCAAAGCAAATGATAGTTTTTTATTTTGAGATAATTATACATAGGTATTTTTTGTATAAAAATAGTATAAAATAGATTAAAAGCGTGAATATATGAAAGTACGAGTAACTTTCTGCAATAACTTTTTTTGCAGAATAAACTAATTTTTTTTTGCTTTTTCCTCAATTCAATACGTTGAAAATTTTAATGTATTAAATTATTTAATATTAAACTTAATTAACAGACTTAGGTAACCGTGAATCACGTACAAATGTACCATAACAGTCTTCCACTTGTTACACTATTTATTTATACAAAGTATTTATTCACACCAAAATCGGTGATTTATTAGTAATTAACAAAATTAATTAATATCTCTTCGGCATCAGGATGATTGCTTAATTAAGTAATTACAATATTATTGTACAATGAATATGTCAGTCAGCACTCAATATGGCCATTCTCATTCAGTTAGAGAAATAAAGAATATCTTCTATTTTTAATATCTTTTTCCCCCCATTCTTCCTTTATCATATCACTAGCTTTTTCACCAATCATTACAGCTGCTGCATTCGTATGACCTCGAACAATTGTTGGAATGATACTGGCATCTACGACCCTCAATTTCGAAATGCCATGAACTTTTAATTTCGAATCAACAACCCCTGAATTTTCCAGAGGGGCCATTTTACAAGTTCCTACAAAATGGCCCAAACTTATACTCACCTGTCGAGCAAAACAGTCCCAGTACTCGTCAGAGTTGAATTTCAAATTTTTACAACCAGGGTATTTTTTTGGAAAAAGGGTCGTTTTGAATTTTTTGAATGGAGTGGTGGATGCGAGTCTTATTGCCTGCGGAAAGAGATTTAAATTTTAGAATTTATAAGTTTAAAAATATTGATAAATTTGTCTAAATTTGTTTAAACAAGTTTAAAAATTTGATACAGAATTGAACTTTAAAAGTCTAAAAAATCATTAGACTTTCAATTCTCTAGAAAAATAATTGTAATTAGCTTTAAACTTTGGAATTCTCTAAAACAGACTCAGAACTAATTTTCGTCATTGGAACTTAAAGAAATTACGTATAAATCGAAACCGGTTCGTTTCGCATCGTTATTACGAAAGTATCTTCAATGAGGACACGATTTTGTAAGGCCCAATCGCAATTTCATGCACTGACCTCTTTGATACCACGAACCATGGTATCAAGGTCCTCCTTTTCTTGGAAGTAGTTCGCCTCAAGTATTGGAAAATGGAATGGATTCGAACTTCTCAACATGACTCTGCCTCTACTTTTCGGCTTTAATAAAATAGGAACGATGCTGAATGCATCAAGACCTTCGTATTCCTTAAAAACTTTTTGGTAAAATTCGTCAGTGACACCAAAAAGACTTCTCATACTTCCAGAAATGTCTCCAGTCAATGCACCAAGGCCCAAAACTAATTCTATGTCTGGATTGTCTTCACTTGAGTCTATTGAATTTTTTATTGGATCTCCTTTTTCATTTCCTTCACGGTTCCAAGTATTTTCATCCCTGGAGACTTTAAATATTATTATATGATCATTACCATTTTAGAATCAAGAAAAAAATCGAATATCTTCATCAGTTCAAAAAATTGAAGAAATTTGAAGAAAAAATTAAATAAAACGTAAGTAACTAACTTTGGTTTGTATTAATGAAAGCGAGTGCCTCAGCACCACCTGGTACTGTGAAAGGGCCAGTACCCTTGAAAAGGTAATTAAAAGTGTTGACTAGATTTGATGCGACACGAGACTCAATTAATGTGACAGTGTCGTTGACTAGGAAGGTCAAAGTTGACATGCTAACATGATCATGAAGATTATAACCAACAGGAAGATCCTCCAGAACTCTAATTCCCAAGGACTCCAAATGATCCCTGGGACCAATTCCAGAAAGCATCAAAATTTGAGGAGAATTGAGAGCACCTGCAGATAAAAGCACTTCTTTTCTGGCTTTCACTTTGAATTTTTGACGATTTTTTATAAACTCAACACCTGTTGCTGTTTTTGTCTCAGGGTCAATTATAATTTTCGTCACGAGGGAGAGTTTTGATATATGGAGATTGTTTCGATATCGGATGGGATTCAAAAATGCTTTGCTCGCACTCACTCTTCGACCTCCTCTCAAATTTGCTTGCACCACACAAAAACCAGTCAATCTAAAAAAGTAAAAAGAATTATTATTGTTAATTAGGTGTTTGAAAGAAAAAGACATTTTAAAAACAAAACCTTTCTCCATTGCAGTCATTGACAGAATATCCCATTTCCTCTGCTGCTTGTAGAAAAGGTTTTCTGAGTCGAGATACATAGGGAGGATTCGAAACATCAAGATATCCTCCTCTTGCATGAAATTCATCATCTTGATATTGCAATTTGCTATTCTCAGATTTTAAAAAATATGGTAGTACTTCGTCGTAACTCCATCCAGAATTACCTTTAATAAAAAATAATTATTAAATCTTAAAATAAGCTACGTTTAGTGATAAAAGTCTCTTCTAATGTTAATCTCGCAACCTACCCAAATGATAATTTAGAAATCTTCTAAATAATTATTAAGTTAATTAATTATTAAAATATACATTCAGAACTTAAATTTCATTCATAAAATAACAAAATCTGCACTGGAAATTCTCGGGGAATGTTTACCAAATAAGGGAAGTTATTCCCCCTTCTGATGATGAAATTTGAATTCGATAGGAGATTTAAACAAATTTTCATATCATAATATTATTATTACTATTATTTTCATATTTACCATACATCAGATTCCGAATCTTGTAGACCTTGAACAATAATTATTATACTTTCCCTCAAGATTTCATAATTGAATTTTATATGAACAGTTTTCATTTCTAAAATTTCTACTTTTTTTCATATTTCTAAAAATTATATTCAATTTACGAACCTTCATTACACCAACAATCGTAATCTTGACGAGCACCTCTTACATAAATCATAAAATTGATGACGGAAGTACCCCCGAGAGCTTTTCCTCTTGGCCAATTACATTTTCCATCAATCATGGAAAGACAATATCCACCACTTCCATCTCGATTTTGTGGACGTGGTTCTGTTCTGTACCCCCAATTATAATCAGTAATATGCAAAACAGAAGCCAATAGTGGAATATCAGTCAGAAAACTTTCCTCCTTTCCTGCTTCCAATAAAAGGACCGTCCAATCTGGATTTTCAGAGAGTCTATTGGCCAAAACAGATCCTCCAGATCCAGCTCCAATAATTACAAAATCATAGGTCCCAAATTTTTGAATATTGAGAAATGGCGAGGTTTCAGAATTAAAATAATTAGGCTTATAATTGAAAAATTGATCTAGAATTCCCAGGGATAAAAAACAGGATCCAGTTGAAACGAAAGTTAAGATTAAGAAGAAAAGAGACTTTAAATCCATAATTCGGATTAGTTTTTTTTATGGGATCGATGAATTTTTCGGTATATTAATTTTTTATTTTTCAGCTTTCCATAGTTCGTGGGGTTACCTGCAAAAAATATTTTTCTTGTATTTAAATTTATTTAAATAATGCAATTCTGATGAACATGTCTGCTAACATTTTTTTCTTTTGTTTGTTTATTTAATTTTATTCACAAAGAGATGAAGAGGAAAGGTGAAGATGCTCCTGCGTCATGAAAATTAAATTCGCAAAGCAGTATGACTTGAATACAAAAGAAACTTGATCATTTTAGAGGCAATCGTCATTGTTATATACTGGGTGATACCATATTTGCGTAGACTGGAGCATTTTATTATTGAATTTTTAATTATAGTTTTTGTAACTCTTTTTTAAATATTTTTACAAGTACTGTTTTTAATATTTGTATTTTAAATCCTTAAATCAATAATAATTTTTTTGAAATAAATCACTACTACAATTAATAATTAACTCAATATTCTGAATCTATACTGAATTAAATCACGATTGGATAAAATATATCTACATACTTTATTAAATTATAAATTCAGTAATTATTGATTTTGTCATTTTGAAAAAATTTTTTGAATCAATAATACTCTTTATTTTCTCAAGTGTTAAGTAATACTAAAACCTTAGAATCGAATGATCATTCTTGCTAATTGCAATTCAAACTTCAACCACTCGTTTTCCTCTCAAAGGAACTTGGTTTCTTTTAATAATTTGCATATTTGACCTCAAGTCTATTTCTGCACTGTTATAAAATACAAATAAATTACAAATTATTCAATAAGATGAGTCATATAATAAATCTAATTCTAATAAAAAAGTTAAATAATTTTTTGATATGTAATATTTTTGTATTTTTTTCGGGTACAGAAATAGACTTGAGGGTAAATATGTAAATTATTTTTAAAAAATTAGTTCTGGTAGGCAACAAGCGCCTACAAGGAAGGGTTTCGTAGCTTCAGGTACTATATTGATATTGGGCCTTATATCAATTTTAAACTTGTTTAGTTAAATATATTATTAAATATTTTGAACACTGATTTGATTCAAAATGAACTCAATTTTGGTTAAAAAATAAACCCAATTTTGGTTCAAAATGACCCCTATTTTGGTTCTTATTGAACCCAATTTTGGTTCACAATGAACCCAATTTTGGTCCATATTGAACCCAATTTCGGGTCATATTGAACCCAATTTTGGTTACAAATTAAACTCAATTTTGGTTCAAAACTAACCCAATTTTGGTTCAAAATTAACCCAATTTTGGTTCTTATTAAAACCAATTTTGGTTCTTATTAAAACCAATTTTGGTTCTTATTAAACCCAATTTTGGTTCAAAATGAACCCAATTTCGGTTCATATTGAACCCAATTTTGGTTCATATTGAACTCAATTATGGTTCACCTGTAAAAATAGTACGACGGACAGACGGACGGACAAGAGACCGAAATTAAAAGGGTTTTTGCCCGGCGCTACGAAACCCTAAAAACAATAAAATGTAGAAATTTGGTTGGCAATTATTTGTTTTCAGTACTGTATTAAAAAAGGCAATTATTGAACAATTTTATAACTTTTTTTGCAATTAGGAGTATTTATAGTTTAATAACCAGAAAATGCGTTGAATAACCTTGGAATTAGAAAAAATTACTTAAAGTTTACTCACTTATGGTTGAGTAAGAAAAAAGATGAGTGCATTACGTGCACTTGAATTGTTACGCTCATAAGTGTCACCAATACATTGTTAAATATTTTTCAAGTTGAATCGCTAATTGCCACGATATTGCCAAAGACAAAAGCGTGACCCATAAATACTTGAAAATTCTCTGAATAGTTTTTTTTTTAAATTGCATTTAACTACTGGTCATAATTTTAATTACACTAGTCTCCTGGTATAATTGGCCTCTTTAAAAAAAAAATATAGAATAACGTTACAAAGAATGTTAAGAAAAACAAAATTTATCATTACTGTATAATTTCACAAAAGATCCTAATTTTATTTTTTTTGGGATGTTTTCTTTTTTAACTTTGAGTAAAAATTTATTAATAATAAAAATTACAAATGTTAATTATTAGAAGCTTTTATATTTTTATAATATTTTTTCATTTTCTTATATTTTTATAACTTTTTTTCATTTTCTTATATTTTTATAATTTTTTTTTACTGTAGTAATAAATGTGACTCACCGATTTATAAATCCGTTTCGATTTTTGGTTGCAACTCTTCGATTTTGTCTCATCTCCGGATCACCTGAACCTTCCAATCCCACAGCCAATTCGATACTGAATGGTGAACCAACTTGAGACATAAGATACTGACCTGCAAGGTCGTCCACTAAGATATTTCCCCTCTGGAAATTATTTTGAAAAAAAATCCTCATAAACAAAATAAAATTTATATTTGTTCAGTTTTTGCTGAATCATAATTTTGTAAAAGGTCCAGATTATGAACTTCAATTGGTATACAAGTTTCTATGTAGGGTGCAAATATTTGACAAAAAAAAATCTTATCCACCATCACTGTAAAAAATTTGTACACTTTTGGATGAAAATAAATTTTTATTTTCTATATTTCTATATTTCTAATTTCTATTTTTTTTATTTGTTCATATTTTTAGGAATTTGTTATTTTGCCCATAATTAAAATTTATTAATAAATTTATATAAAATAATTTGTCCAATGAAGGTTCATTTAGAACCTGTAAAGGTGACTGCCAAGAAAAAATGACATTTAAGTCCAGTTGATTTCTACATTTTCTTTGATAAATGATGTTTTAAAAATCTGAATAATGTAATTATAATAAGTAAAGTTTCAAAATTTTAGGTGAATTCGTTTAAAAATTATAAATTAAAAATGTCCTGTAAAAAGTATATTATTATTTAATAATTTCATTTAAATTTAATATTGTAGGTAACTTGAATTTGATATTTAAATATAATTTAATTTTTAACTAGTTTCGGAACAATTTGACACATGAGCTTGATTAAGAGATATGATTCATTTTAATCTCAAAAAAAACCTCATAGATATAATTCATAATTTCAACTTTTAGGCAAATCAGCCATAAAGAAAAAGCCAAGAAAGTGGGCTGTAAAACTATACCTAAATAATATCTATATAACTATACCTAAATAATATCTATATAACTATACCTAAATAATATAATAATATCGAAATTAATTTAAAAATTTTAGAAATTCCAATTTTTAAGGAACAAATAATTCGATCCCTTTCTCTCTAACTCTCTACACACGGTTTACCTTATGCGAGCAGACAAATTGTATCCGGAGAACACGAATGTAAGAGAAGTAGATTCCTATCCCTCCATCTAAATTTCCCGCTCCATCCATGTTTTGTCGTTGCGCACGTTTCGTCTTCTATTAGGAAATCAAAGTACATAAAGAGGTATTCTACCTCTTATTCGATTTCATTTTTACCTCTTTGTACCTCTTTATTTCTCCTGTTTTCCTGAAACTATAGTACGGTAACATGCCGGAATCGAAATATTTCACCCTCGCTCTTTATAACGTGATCCAATGCGGGGAAACGATTTCAATCAGGAGACAATCAGGAGACAGAAATTGAAGAACGATTTTCAAATACACGTGTTTTCTTTACATTTCGTTGACTCTACAATTTTTTGTAGTTATTTTTATTATTATATATTTTTAGACGAAAGTATTCTTTGTATAACTCTGAATATTTCAACTTTAAGCCACCTGATTATATTTCTACAATTATTTCCAAATTTCTAAAAGAAAATAATTTTAGCATTGGAAAATAAAACAGATTTCTCAATTCTGCATTGTCTTTGATTTTCTCTTTAGAATGCTTTTAACCACTTTTAACTAACGCATAATTTTTGGTAGGAAGCCATTGACCATGTCCTCAATTTTCTTGCTCAAGTCTTTTAAATCTATTCGCACCTAAGATTATTTGATTTTTCCAACAACGTCTAATTGGATGTTTTTTAAAAGAATCCTAAAACTTTTAAGTGCTTTCAAATATAATTTATTATCTCCCAGTCCTATTAATAATCAATTATCGACCTTGCTTGTTTCAACACAGTGAACAAGATCTTAAATATGTATAATATTTTAATTCATTATTGAAAATATATATTGTATAAAATTAAATTAAAATCAATCTAATCCTGTGTTTGATCATTTTTTAAAATCAAGACAAAACTTTAGCTAGGTTTTTTTTAAAAACCTGTTTCTACAAAAATAAGATGAAAAGAGCTGTTTAGACTCACTTGTAAATACTGCACCTAAGCGAACAGACCACAGCACTTTCAAATTGAAAATTGTTCTAGGCACAGGGTTAAATCTTAATGCTATTTACATTGTTTTTGGCCATTAACTGATGCAATGCCAGTTGAACGCGTAATTCCACACATGCGTCCTTTTCTTCCACGATGCTGCGAATCAAAGTTGTCATCTTTTTCTGAAAAGTAGAAGTAAATTTATAAAACAAAGGCTCGAATTTTTCTTTTTCGAATACCAAGATATACGAAAGTTACAAGATTACCTCTAGTAATTGATTTTCACTGGTCAATTGAATAATAGCTGCCACATCAAGGTCGTTGGGAGTATGACTTTTATCACTGGACTTGCACTCTTTACTTCCTCTTTCTGCAGTCATCTCCAATAACCTTTCGATCTCAATCCTTTCTTGAATCAGCCTAGCATTCAAGGATGCTCTCAGGATCAACAATTCCTCATGTATCAAACTTTCTCGAAGTTTATCAAGTGGATTTTCTACTATATGCTCTGCAACTAAAGAATTTGATTTAAATTAATTTAAATTTGAATTTTCAAACTAGAATCTCAATTCTAATTAGTTTGATAAAAAAGACTAAAAAACTAGACTAAAAACTAGACTGAGCAAAACAAGTGAACCGGAAATACACTTTCTACCGAGCGATCATGTCAAAATTAAATTTCACCAATTTCATTTTAAAACTAATCAATTTCGTATCGAGTTTTTTTTTAATTTTCCGGTCCACTTGATTTACTCAGCCTAGTTTTTGATCAAATTATTTACTGTTTGTCAAAATTATTGGAAAAATTGACGAAAAAATTTCGTAAGGGTGAGTGAAAGTACCTTTTTCACTGGATTCTGGTTTGCTGCTTTCCTGAGCAACAACTTGAGTAACAGTCGTGGATTCGGCATAATCCACCGTGTCTTTATCTATTGAAGATGTCTTACTATCTACCAAGCCTGCTTTGCTTTCCTTTGGAACTTCGATGCTTCTGGACTGGTTATTGAGTTTAGAAACAATCTCAGGTTGAATTTGAACCTGAGCTTTTTTTTGCCTGGAATCTTCATCTGAAACTGGTTTTGAAGTTTGCTGCTTGATTTCGGTATGATTTTCATCACTTGACTTTACTTCCTCGTCGACGCTCTTTTGAACAGTGCCTTCCAATTTTTGAACTGTTTTATACTTTCTCTGTAAGAAAAATTTAGTTTAGAAAAATGGTACTATTTATATAAATTTTCTGCATTACTTAATTTATTAAACGTCTTAGTGGTTGTTAAAATATTACCTTTAGTTGCGTAATCATGCGTTGAACTTCCCAAAGCTGCTCCTCTCGTGATTTAGTAACAAAACCAGCGTTCATCTGCATGTGAATTTGCGAGAGCAAAGACTCCTGCTTTGCTAATTCGGCTGCTATACTTTCTGCAGTATCAGGCAAACAGGAGCTTCCAGCCGAAAGAGGAGGAATGTATTTTGACAATTGTGTGTTGGGAAAAAGGGCTTTGCAGTGAAAAAGTAAAGCCAACAGCAATCGATGGCTCATTTGCAAAACTGGACTCAGAGTCATTGCAATTGTTTGAGCATTCATTTTTGTAGTTTTCTCCTGGAATTTTTAGAGATTTTCAAATATCTCCAATTAGCTTCAAAGATTTAAAATTACTTTTAGATTTTCCAACATTCACATTTAAATACTTACACAAACTGTGATGTGATCCAGGTGTAAAATAACCCACGCGAGAAGAACTCGATTGCACTCTGGCAATTGCTGTGTCAATTCCGCAAGCTGAGATTCTCTTTGAGAGACTTCTTTGGTCGAAGCTGCTTGCTCAAAACGCGATATGGTTTCACTCGTTTCTAATACAGGTTCAGGTAGCTCTCTAAAAAGGAAAAATATTTATATTAAAATGTCTGTAACCTTGTCTGATATTATTTTCAGGATTCATAAATTTATTAACCGACCTTAAAAATAAAGTTAACAAACTAGCAGCAACTGTGGGTTCAAAATCCGCGATATTTACAGCCTCACGTTGAT
The DNA here is from genome assembly GCA_037177015.1 of Euceroptres primus. NCBI lineage: Eukaryota > Metazoa > Arthropoda > Insecta > Hymenoptera > Figitidae > Euceroptres > Euceroptres primus. The sequence goes on along the minus strand of JBAGKK010242417.1, from coordinate 24,642 downwards.
TGTACAATTTTTTTAGGTGTTGAACCTTTGACTTTACAACAGGAACTTTGTAAATTCCTTCCACAGACATGCCATGTTCTTCAACAAAGTCGATACAGTCTCGAACAACCAGAGGTAATTCCACGCCATCGTGACAACGACTTCTTTCGACTGCCAAATGGAGACTAACTCCAAATATTGGTTGCTCTTCTGTAAATTGAATTTGAGAAATTTTTTTTTAAATGGGAAAAGGAGGAAATAGTTTTCTTGTTAAAGAGAGAATACTTACCGCCAATATCAAGACATTCTTCCCCATGCTTTCCTTTTTTGCGGTCTTTCACCTTTTGCTTGGATTTCTCTTTATCTTTTCGTTTTTCTTTGTCACCGTCCTTTTCATCCTTATCCTTTTTTTTCTTTTCCTTATCCGAATCTTTCTCTTTTCCATCCTTTTCTCTGGACTTTTCTCGTTTTTCTTTCTTCGTAGGGAACTTGAAGGCTTTGGTCTTTTTGGATTTTGAAGGACTCCTGATTTTTGCAAAGTGAAGAGAGAAATATTCAGGTTGTTAATACTAAGAATTTGTTAATTGAAAATTTTACAGTTGAATACAAACAATCATATTAGAAAAGAAAGATTCAAAATATTTTAAAACAATTTTTAAAAAACTCACTTTGTTTCCTGATCTTCGTCAGGTGAACTTTCACCTTCTAAGGTAGCATAACCCCTGTCTTTCCTATCTTTTTTATCTTTTCGTTTTCCACCAAGGAGTTCCTTTTTTGAGTGCTTGTCGTGTCCGCCTTCGTCGCTAACTAAACAATTATAAAAAATAAAAATTAAATTTTCCAGGCTCCAGATTAAGTTCCAAATCCCAGTAATCAAAATAAAAACAATCTTTTCATTTTTTTTCCATGTCAATCATTAGAGGGAAAAAAAGAATTGTATTGTAAAAATACACCTATGTAATCACCGACAATTCACAATTCATTTATAAAATTGCTTCGACTTGACACTGAAAAAATGAACAAAATGATAGACACATAACCTCTACGAAAGGTTTACACCGGATATAATTAATGATTTTCTTTAGGTTCTTACAATCACTTTCGTTACTTTTCCGAGCCGATTCAGATGCATAAAGTCCTGGAAACTCCTTTTCAACATCAGGGCTTTCAAAGTCCATTATCTTTCTTATTTTTAACACTACACTTTTCTTCTTTCTAAATTTTGACAGTTACTATCACCGAAGTACAGTCGTACCTCGATCATGTGGACTTCCAAAATGTCAACTTTCCCTCATCTGGTGCCCCCACCACTAGTCGTTATAGTAGATTATGGTATTTGACGCTTGCGCATAAAGTATACACGTACGCATGCATGTATAAGTGTATGCGCAAATGGCTACTGCGCAACTTCAATTTCCCCTCCGTGCGGCCATCATCTTTTCACACTACCCCGAAAAGGTAAAATGATGGAGGTCCGACTGCAAAAGTTTTATACAGTAGGACCTCCACCATGTCATGTCGGATCTCCTTTTTCTTCCTACAGGACCACTGTGAAAAGAAAAAGGAGATCCGACATGACATGGTGAGGTCCTACTGTACATACCTCTTATTTACAGAGGTACATACTAATTTAATAGTTTCATTTAAAAATTGTGTATTAGGTTATTCAGAAATTTTTAAAAAAAAACTCTCTTTCTACTGTTTTACTTGTTTCAAAAATAAAGTGAATAACCTTAAATATACACATTTTTAAAAACACATAAATATAACCGGTGTATTCAAGTAAAACTTGTTCCGATATGTCATAAAGGTATTAATATCTCTCGTGGAAAAATGACGGAAAAGTCAGTGTAAAAAGTTTTCATCCTTATCATCTGATATGGAAGAAATATAAAGTAATAATATACTTCTGATCGTTTAAAGAAATAATATATAAAAGGTCATATATGTCGCTTACGATTTATTCTTTAAAATTTCTTATATTGAAATCTCAAGGTTCTGGACAATTGACCATATAAATTATTTTTATTAAACATATTTTCTGTAAAATAAACAATTATTATTAGAAATGGTTTGAAAATTTCTTGTTGGTATATGTTAAAAAAAATCACAAAAGTATTTTTATACAGTGCATTTCTTGTTGGTATGTTAAAAAAAAATCACAAAAGTATTTTTATATACATCGCAAAGAATGAGAAAACACTAAATATAATTTATTTCTATTAAATTTTTATTTAATTTTAAAACGTCGGCAACTTTTTTTTAAATTTAATTTTATAAATAAATTGTTAATTTTGTAATTACATTAATTGTTATAAATTATTATATTATAAATTATACATATAGAAATACGAAAAATATATAGAACATAATTTTGAAACTCGTACAAGAAATAGACAGTTTGATAATTTATATATTTTTTTAAATGAGTAAAAAGAACATGTTCCTTTTTTACTGTTTTTTCTGTACTTTGATGTACATTCGCAATTCAAAGAGATAAGAACTATCTAATCTATTTTCATTAGCTGTTTGGATTTTGACAGATTCAGAGCACAATTGTTTGAAAAATAAACTTTTTAAATAGCTAAATGGTAAGTGAATAATTTCCCTTACTCTTTAATCTAAAATATTAAATCTCTTTAATATAAACCAATTTATTTCAAAGATTAAAAAAATAAAAATTACAAATTATCATTTCAACTTTTACTATCATTATTATCTATTGATTTTCTCCTATAGAGAAATTTTTAAAAGTTTGAATGATTTTGACTGATGAATACTTTATCCTACATTACTTTTCTTTTTTTTATCGTTTTGAAAATAATTTATAGACATTAATTTTTAAGCATTTGCAGATAAGATAATCGCCATTTTCTTGGCGTAGCAATAATATAATCCGATGGTGAACTACAAAAAGGGAAGCGAGAAAACCAGAAATTAAAAAAAAATTATATAATTTGTGCTGCACTTAAATTTTTATTGTATTTTTTTATTTATTGTGTTTTTAGTAAAGATTTGTGTTTTTAATAAACATTTATGTTTTTAGTAAAGAATAATAATGGGACGTATTCAAGTTTCAAGTACGAATCCAAAAAATCGCGGAAATTTTAAGCATTTGATTTCAGAAAGCGAATTTTTCATTATTCTGATCATTCTAATTTTATTTCTGTGCTTTTCTTTCACCTTATATCAATTCAGTATGCCAGTAATTTGCAAGATTGAAAATAATCAGACTGTAAGTTTTATTATTTTATTATTAAATACCTGAATAATGTTTCGAATTGGTTGAAAAAAAAATTGAAGAAATTCAAAATATTATATATTTTGTGGAACTATTTTTGTAGTACAAAGAAAACGATGAAGTAATATTATGGATGGATGAATCAACTGAAGTATATGCATATAGTTGTATTGGCCCACGTGAAATTCTTATCAATTCTTGTCATAAGACACTTTTAGAAGCATTACAAAGTCACAAATTGATATTCAGTGGATTAGTTATTGAATTTAAAGGTATAACATTTTAATCTACTTTTTCCGACTTAAAAAAACTAATTTTTTACCTGAAAAAATCTTTGTTAAAAAAAAATTCTATAATTAAAATTTGCGTTGAGTTCTTAGGTAATATTTCGCAAATCGGATACTGTCAGATTGTTTTGAACGAAGCACGTTTGAAGAATGTCATAAATGCTGTGGAAAGTCAAAGTCAGTACCAAATGTACTTGGATAACTTTGAATTAAAGGGTAAGCAACAAATCAACATTTTGATGAAACGAATCGATCATAATTATGAATTATGTTTCAATCAATAAATTATCATTTATAATTATTGGTTTTATAGTTTACCTAAAATTTAGATTATTGATTTATTCAATTAATTTGATAGGAGACGTTGGCGAAAAGGAAGAAAATAATGGAACAGTATCATATTACATTTACACGTACAAAAAGTTGTATTTTACATACAATGATAATCACATTGTTAATGTCAGTTTGACTGGTAATTTGAACAAAGTGAAACTGACTCCTGGTGCTCATATTCACTTTACTTACGGAGTTAGTTGGCAAAAAAATACATAACTATATAATATTGTATGAAAATCTCATCGACTAATATAAATAAATAAATTGTAAATGAATAGGAAGTACGCAGTAGAAAACAACTTCTCATTATGTATATCAATTTTATTTAAACAATATCTGTTTTATAATACAATATTCATTTTTTATCATTCACACAACATTCAGTTTCATTCGCTATGTGTGGACTATGTAGATATCTAGCATAAAAATACGGTTGTGTGTTATTCTTCTTCACTATTCTTCTTGAAATACGTTTTTTCTCTCTTTTAGGAAAATGCCATTTGCCAGTCTTATATTAATGTTTGAGCTGCATAATTTATTACAATTACAACGTACACTACTTTTGCCTCGAGGATCTAAGTAAATATTCGTCATAACTCTACACTATAACAATTATTTTTAAGCAAAACTTTTTCAAAAATCCCAATTTTTCTGAAAACAGAAAAGGAAAAGAGAAAAATTCATCATTCATGATCCATAATTCCTAATCCATAATTCATAACTTTAAATATATATCATAATTCATTCATAAAAACTTTATAATTCGAATCCAGATCAATTTTCAATCAAATTAATACCGATCCTCGATGCTACTTATACTTCTATCAAGTTTTTCTCTTTTAAATATTTTTTTACATCCGTAGGAAGAATTTAAATAAACATTGGATGGACGAGAAGAAAATTTGGTTTCCTAGCTAGAATTGCACAAAATTGTTGTATTAAAAAATTAATTAAAAATTTATTTTAGAAAATTCTACTTTTAATTACAAGTTAAATACCAGTAAATTACTTTCGTTATTGAATTATGTTTTTTGAATATTTTTTATTTTGAGACGAAAAATATTTTTTGGTAAATATAGCAATTTCAAAATTGCTATTTCGGCAAATCGCATTCCTACGATATATTCTATAAATCTGGTCACACACTTTCGGATTCGCAATCGCAATCATATTCATCATTAAGACTAGATAAAGCTGAATATACAATCAGATGTGGTATGAGCTTAAGTGAAAATATACACAGAGCATTACTTTAAAAAAAAAAGCTCAAATTATTCAAATAAAATTCATAAATCTTAAACTCAAGAAATAAAAAATGTTAAGTATACAATTAATTTTTGAATTGCCATTTTCGATGGATGAATTAATTTTGTTGATTTTCTTCATTGTTTCAGTTTCAAATTAAAATAAAATGAATTGTCAAGATGTCAGCATGTACGTAGGAAATACCTTTTTCGAAAATCAAATGAAATAAGATTCCTTTTTTTGCATCGAGATTTAAAACTCCTAACTAAATCATCAATTAATTTCAATATTTAGTCTAAATAGTCGTATGAACTTTTTATTTGCGAGAGAAGACATTCCACATTCTGAGTTATTACAGAATAAAAGAAAAACAATCAACGAATTAATGTTATAATTTTCAAGAATTAAAATTATCTTCTATTTTTTCTAGGCCGGTGGAACTTGCAAAATTAATTTTATAAGCTTCAAATGCTAAGCAATACATTCATTTTCTTTAATATTTAAATTAAAGGTTCCCGTATAAAAATGTCAAAATTTTCTAAAATAAAATTTGTTTAAATGTAAACGATTTAAATTTCTTGTTTAAAATTAATTAAGCTTTCACAATTCTTTTAATTAAAAGCAGGATGCTTTAAACTTTGAAAGGATCCAAACTAAAATAAAAAGAAGCTAAAAAGAAGCTTTTATTTACTTTTATTATTCCAATAAACTTTACATCTTTTAATTGATTGAAAAGTCAAATCCATAAATTAAACATTTTTTTTTACTTTTTTAAAAAAGAGAAAAAATATAATATCATTTAAAAACAAAAGATTTTATTTACAAAACTGGAAAAAATTTATGTAATTTTATACATTTCAAAGTTAATATTGCAACGAAAAATTACAGCAATGCCGCTAATTTCAACGAAAAAAAAAAAAATTATAGTCACGAGAAACCTTTTCCTTAAATATGACTTGATGAATTGATTTTCAATTTTATATTTATATATACCTATTTATAATATTTACAGCGATCTTAAAAACGCGTTAATCTTAAATTAAATATAAAAAAATTACAACACTGACGAAGCGAAACGCACTGAAGTTTTTTTTGGCTTTTCGCTTTTCATCATTTTTTTAATATTATATAAAAAGAAAATGTTTTTATCCTACGATCGTAGAATTGTGACGAGAAAACGTGTCAAACACCCTTAAAAATTCATAAGGCTCACGATTCACTACCGATTAATGAGCATAATGAGGAGAGCAATAATGATCATGCGCGTCAAAATTGTACACACCTGGAGAAAAAATTTCTCCTCCCATTTCAAAAATTTTCACTCCTATGTACAGATTTCTGAAAAAAAAATTCCAGAGAAACCAGGGGAAACTTTTTCACCAGGTTCTTTTTTTTTTAATGTGCAAACGATTCGTTCGGATCATTATATATATATCTATTTACAATAAATGTCAGTAGATCAGTATAATAAATTTCACGAGGGAAGCAAAGAGTTTTATTGAAACGTGATTCCTTGGACCTGCTCTTTTCGTTTATCAAAGTTTTGCACTCGAATAAAAATAAATACTTTCGACTAATTCTCTAGAAAAATGGTTGCAATCTACTTCTACGAATGATCTACACGCATCGAGTATCGAATTTTAAATATCGTTTTTTTTTATCGAGTCCGTGTTTTGTACATAGTTCTATTCTTAAATCTAGTTTCGAGTTCGATTTCGTCCTTACAAATAAGAAATTCCAGACTTTCTCAATCCTAATACAAGTGAAGATGTAATCTGCTAATTTGGCGTGTTTTTTCTGTCATGTTTTATTAAATCTTTATACTTTAATCAGTCATTCATTAAAATTGGAATGTAAGGGATGCTTTCCAATAATCTCAAAACTCGAGACACTCATTTTCACTACAGAATTTTTCAACGAAATCGTAGCCTCTATATTTAAATAAAAAAGATCGGAGATGCTCTCGAGGGAACTTAAAAAAAAGCAGCTGGCAGTAAATTTAATCTAGTGATAAACACAGGGATAATTGCTCTTAAGCTATATGTATAAAAAATTAAACTAGATCTATCTTTCGAAAATGGATTTCTTGGCTCAAAGTTACGAGATGATTGAGAAAAACGAATAAGGGAAGAATGAAAAAAGTTATAGAAATGAAAAACGATTTAGGTCAAAGAAGAGTAAAGAAGACGTTATTAAATCTAAATCTAGGCGAGAGGCTATCACTCGATTATTGCAACGCCCTCGATCCTTAAGTTCCTTAACTATGATTCCCTCATCCTACAGATTTATTTCCTTTTAACTGGAACCACCTGTTGCATAATAATTTACCATATTAATGATAAACGTCCGAAGCCTCGAAATAAAAAGAAAAAAATAAATAGACAAAATTGTTATTCATCACGCAGAATATTTATGAATGATTATTTATAAACGAATTTCTTTTCGCCAATGATCGCTAAATTTCTTGCTTCACTCGATAGAGCAATTCTTAAATACTTGCATTTGCTATGAATTATTATTAGCACAGCCTGGACGTTCGTCATTAAAATTCGTTAGCCCGCTTTCAAATGAAACCACCATATAATGTTTCACTTTTGCTTTCTACAAAATTCAAATATTCCTATATACAAATCTGTACAATCCTCGCGTCGATGGATTCAATAAATTCGGGAAAGATAGGAAAATTAAAAATAAAGTCTTAAGTTAAATCAGTTACGTATCTCGCGATTTACGTAAGTTGAATAGATGAAACAAACTTAAAAACATTCTTGAAAGAACTTTAAAAGTTCTAAACTTTCAGAAAATTCGAGCTGCTCTTGTTCTCAATGCACAAATAAAAACAAAACAAAAAAGAAGCACTCATACAATAAAAAATATTTTGCAAACTAAACCACAGTCTTAAAAAATGAACACAAAACTGGCACAATTGAAAAGGTGTACCAGGTGACATTATGATATGCAAAGCCTATGCGTCGGGTTCTTATTTAGGACAAGTGGAGGCTCTCCATCGACGCGAGTAAGTTTATAAAGAGAAAGGTCTCAGACCTCTCTCGAGGTCTCCTAAAAAAATTCTCCTGGCGAGTGTTAATTTACCGCTAAATGCACGTGGAGTCTGGATGCTGACTGGCTGATTTCCTGGACTTTTTTGGCTCCTTCGTGGTCAATTCTTGGGATGGCCTTCGAGGACTACCCAGAGTGACTAAGGCAGAAGCAACTGCCAGACCAGCACTTTGTCCTTCCGGTGTGTAAAGCTCTCCACCGGTTGGTAATCTGACTAGTAATGATAAAACCGCTGCTCTGTTACCACTACAGGGTTCCAGGGCGATTGGACTTGGTGCATCCTAAACAAAAATTAGATCCTTCTATTTAGAAAAAAAATCGATAAAAAGAACAGTGACTGCAAATTTTTCATTTTTAAATTCCCTGACTTTTTTTAGGACTTGACAAAAATATCTGCAGATAAAAAAACAAACCTTTTTCTTTTTCCGAGAATTGTTCAATTCGGATTCATTTCGATCAGTCTCCGAATCGCTACTATCTCGCCTCTCAATTTCGACCAACACTTGACTAAACGCCCTGCTGGCCATTTGCTGCATCTCGACAAAGAGCCGTTGTCTTCTTCGGTACAAGTCATACTTCTGCTTAATTTTCCAGAGGAAAGCAGCTACCATCAGAAGAGCGAAGAAGCACCTGTGCGGAGTCATGTAGTCTCTAGTTTACAAGTAAGTACTGCCTGAGGTTCAGGATAACAGAAAAGGAAACGTATTTCGAAAAAAGAAAAATCGCGTCCCATTTTAAACCGTAAACAGTCATCAATTTTGCCAAAACAAATTTCCACCCTTAAATAATGACTAAATTTTTAAAATATAAACATAAATTCTTTTAATAATAATTTAATGCAGGAACAATAAAATATATAAATAGTAAAGATTAAAAATAATAGAATATAAAAAGAGGAAGAGGTGTGGGAGAGATTTAGAGTTACTCACGTGGAAAAGGTGATGAAGAACTGTTGAAGATTGAGTTTGGAATACTGAGAGAAGGAGATTTGAATCCACAAAGGTGGCTGGAAGTCGTAGACGTAAACGTAAAAAGTGGTGAGAGTGTTGTTGTCCTCGCTTCCAAAATTGTAGTCAGCTTTGCTGAAACGATGCTTGTAGGTAGTGCAATTAGCTCCCTGAAGTAGTGGCTTCTCAGGACTGTTGACCCTTTTAATGGTGATGTTCATTTTGGCGAGCACGGAACATGTGATGGTAAACTCTGCGTCCACGTCGGGTTTAGGCGGCGAGTTTTTAAAGTTAATCGCTGTGTAATGACGATCTTCTTTCTTGCTAAGATTAAATGTAAATTGGTAGTCAATCGCCAGGTCGTCTGTAAAAGTAAACATCAGAATATTAGAAATATAATAGAAAATTCGTAAATTAAAAACTAAACATTAACTGAGTAGTAATTGAATAGTAATAATAGTAATAACAAATAGTAATCATTAAATAGTAATAATAAAAAGAATCGAACAGTGTTAAACTAAAATGATTACACTTACAAAAACAAGATCCTTTATTTTTAGGATCTCCATGGTAAAGACCACTCTCATCACAGCGTTCGCAATGATCACCGATGATGCCTTTCGTTGTGCAGAAACATTTTCCTGTTTCACTGGTACATTGGGTTGCTTGATCATTGCAAGAACACGCTGAAAAAGAATATTAACATCTTTTAATATTCCACTTAAAATTAAAATTTATTATAGCTCATTTGTAAATTTATTCTTACGTTGACAAGTTGCCCCGTTTACAGGACTTCCGTAGTATCCAGGGATACATTTATCACAGTGGGGTCCGTAAGTTAAATTTGCGCAAGGTTGGATGCAAACGCTGCTGTTTGGAAGACATGTACTATGGCCGTTGCATTGGCAAGCTACAAATCAATTAATTTATAAAATACTGTAATAATAAATTCTAAAAATAGTAAGTAAATAGTAAGTAGTCTAAAAATAGTAAGTAAATTCTAAAATAATAGTAAATTGTAAGTTAATTTACTTGGGCATTCGGTAAAGTACCACCGATCGTTGACACAAGTATCGGTTGTGGAACTCCAGTGTCGAGCCCCGCCTTTCATACACCTTCCTTTTCCAGTTCCCGACCCATCGTCGCACCAACCACAACCCGGATCGGAGATGCAGCTTGAACAAGAGGAATAAAAACTGCACCACTCTTTTCCCGTTTCCGTCGCTCGACATCGAGTCTCAAGAGTCGTCCATTCTCGACACTGTCCATAGGGAAAACTCGCTGGATACGCGTTCCTGTCAACGCATTTTCCCTCGTTCTGGCACCAAATACACTCCGATTCTGTACAATTTCTACAGGATGTGTACTCCACGCAGGGACTGCGACACGTGTCCATCGTCAGTCGTTGGGGCTGAGTCACATTGATGGCGATTAGCTTTGGTCGGATAAATAAACGAGTTAAGTAAAATCGGAGAAAAAGCAAACTCAGGTTCAATATACTCACAAAACAAACACATTTCTTCCAAAATGTCACAACTCAAACAAACTTTTTCTCAAGAGCAAAGGCAAATTAAAACGAAAACGATTTGGATAAAGTGAAGACTTACGTCTCTGTTTTTAGAGATGGGTTTGCAGCGATCGGGTCCATTGGACCAGGACCAAGTGCAGTGTGAATTACTGGAGCAGGCTTGACACGTGTGAAGTTGAAAACACTCGACTCCTGTGTGTGTCTCGCATTGATCTAATTCAGTGACGACAGCACGTCCTGGTGGAATTCGCATGTGGCAAATTTCATGAGAGCAGACTTTGCCACACCAAACACAGTTATAGGAAGTTTGAACACAGGCGGAACAATCCGTGAGGAGCCTGCAGAGTTCCTTGAGCGAAGTCATTCCACGAGGTGGCGTTTCGTCGAAACATTTCATGTACGTCTCGTCGCGATGTCTATCGATTTTGGTGATTGGTATGCACCTATTATCCTTCCTGTCCCAAACGCATTTGACTCCGATTCGTGCGTTTAGGCAGTTTTGGTAGGTCAGGTGCTCGCAAGTTCCAGGAGTATATCTGTAATTTAATTTAACATTTGGTTGAAAAGAATTACTTGATTAAATTAAATAAATTAAATATTACAAGAATTAGCCAAGTTTTTTTAAAATTTTTAATAAATCTGCTTAATACCTGAGCATGTCAGAGAGCATCTGCCCATCAAATCCACCGTAGATATACATCGACTTTTCAAAAACGGTAGAGCTGTGTCCATATCTGGGAAGATTCACCATCTCCCGAGGCAGATCCTCCCACTTATCAGGAAATCCCTGCCACTTCATAGGGAACTGATGCCAGGAATCGCAGACTGCATCGTAGGCGATTGTGTCTGCTGAGTAGCACCTGGCGCCATGGGAGTGGAGTGTGTCGTTGTGCGTGTTGCCGCCGAAGACGATCATCATGCCACCGGTAACGAAAACTCCGGTGTGGAAGAATCGAGCCGAAGGGGCGGAAGTCAGGAGTCTCCACTCCTGTTTGATATAATTATAAGAGTACAGTCTATTTGTTAGGGCTTGTGAATGTTGAGACTCGGAAATACAGCCTCCATAAACGTAGATCAGGTTCGTGAGAGGATCATGAGCAGAACTGTGACCATAACCACCTTTCACAGGAAAACCAAAAGTTTCTACAATCTGCCACTCTCGGGTACCAAAGTGGTATTCCTGAACGGTATTCAAATAACCGTATTGAGGCGAATGACCAAAGATTATCACCATTTTCTCCTTCTTCCCGTGCACTAGGTTCGCTGTGTGACCTGCCACCTAGAATTTAAAAATAAAAAACACTTTTTAACCTTGAAGTTACAAAGAAGTAATTGTGAGTTTATTAGAATTGTCAGGTGAAATTTAAAAATGTAAAATGTAGGATTTTCACCTTGAGAGGTCCGCACATGGAACGGTTGTTGCAATCATCGTGAACGGTGACGTTCTCCCAAACCTTGGCAGAGACGTCAAACGCCCACAACTCGCTGGTCACTGTCGAGTTCTGAATGACGCCACCGTACAAATAGATTTTGTCTCCAAAGAGGACGCAGGAATGACCATAACGAGGCGGAGGAAGTTTCCCCTCGACGTGAGGCGTTTCCCAAACGTTCCCGTTGAAATCGTAGACGTAGATCATCTTTGCTCTGTGGAAACTCTCGCCACCCACCACGTAGAGTGAATCCCTCCAAACTATCGTACAGTGACTAGCCGAGCCTTCCGGGGAAAAATCCTTGTACGTGACGGATTCCCAGAAACCTCGCTCGCTTCTCTGACTGCAATCTGAACCTGGAAAATAAAAACAAATTGGCGTTTAAAAACAAATATTTGCTTTCAAAGAAAAAAATTGCAAATTTATATTGTCAAAACTTTTTTCAGAATAATTTCGTGTTTTCCCTGACCAGTCAATTAAAATTATATAATTCGTAATAATTTTTAAGCTGCAATAAAAATAGCAGCAAGTAGAAATATAGTTTTCAGGTGATGAGAGCAAAAAAATTGAGTATTTTCTAACAATTATTTATCCTGATGTAACCACAGAGAGTTTCCTTTTGCTCTCAAAGTGTAATTAATATAATTTTTAGCTCTGAGAGCAAGATGCAGTATGTTTGGCTGTTATACCTTGGCTGTTATAAGAGTTCAACAAAGTCACTCTAGTATATAAAAACTCTGATATTCCATTAAACAGTACAGTAATAGCCAGCAGCAGAGAAAGGAATACGTGAGTAGAAGGACGAGATGAGTAAGAAAAATATATTTTTTTAAATGGGAAAAGGGACAAAGAAAGCAAGAAATAAACAAGAAGGTCCCTCAAGTGTAGAGACATCGCTCCAACAAACAACCGTGAAAATATAATTGCGAGGTTTTTTGTGTCGCACCAACAAAGCTATGGAGCTTTGAAAAGCAGCTCGTCTCCTCGTAAGCGCATGTGCGTGCATCCTGTGGAGTTTCTTCTGCTAATGAGGGAGCAAAAAAAGAATAAGTCTACGTTAATTGAGCCTCCCACGCTTTATTGAAGTTCTCAATTCGCAGTTGGAGGACAACGCTGTCTGACGTTAAATCGAATTGTTCATTAGCCCTTTAATTCCTAAACGAGTAAATTAATTAATTATCGTTGGTCTCGCTAATTAAGCGGTTTAGCAATTTATTCTGGAGTGAATGTATCGATTTAAAGATTTTAATTTCAATTTATTTGATTTGATTCATCAGCGGAAAATAATTTTAATTATATTTAAACGAGCAATATTATATAGGCGGTGAAACGTTATTTTACCAACTATTAAGACAGTACTAAAAGAAAATACGAAAATTTGGTTTGAATTAAATGCAAACAAATAAATACTGCATTGGAATTTTTAATACACTGGTCTGATTGATACAAATCAACTTTTGCTGTTCGGCAGCATCATTTTAAAAATGATGCTGGGGAATTGTGAAACTCTGGGAGAATTGTGTACCTATATATTTATTTGAATGGACATGACTGATCTCATCGGCGTTTTGTGGTTTTACCTTTAAATCCACGAGCACATTCGCAGTGGTGCTTCTCTCGATTGCATTCGCCCTGACCATGGTGAGACGAACAATTGTTGGGACAGACTTGTTCGTCACAGGCTTCCCCAGTCCACGTGGCGTCACACGTACACACCCCCTCTATGCAAACTCCATGTCCGGAACAGTCTGCATGCGAATACCTAAGATAAAAAAAACGAGATTGTGAGTCGAGTGCGACATTATGCACATATGTAAGTTGTCTCTCTTCCAAGATGAACAGATATTCACCCAGGGCGAGATATTATCCTTTCCATAAATTTGGAACTTCACGACTCATTCCTGGGAGAATTCTGACTTTTTATAGTCTGACTTTACGCACTGCGTAAAAAATAGAGAGTGTTGTTAATGTGTTAGTGTTTTTAAGTGTTGTTAATTAAACTTAATGAAGAGATTGACATTTTTCCAAGCACCTTCAACTATCAGGGTTCGAACAATTATATTAAAACTTTTTCAGTTGGTAAGTTTGATGACACTTTAGAATTGAACAACAACCATTGAGAAACGTGAATGTTAAACAAGAAAAAAAAAGGGAACAAGTTCAGGTGATTCTCTTTTGAATCGAGCGAGACTCGCAATCAAAAGTTCGAGGACCTGAATAACGAGGGTTTCCTCCAAAAACTTGAAGAAGCCCTTAAAAGCCGACCGGTTGTTGAGAAACCATTCAAATTCTCATGGTAAAAAAAGAAGGTAGAAATTTAAATTTAAACCTTAGATTTAATGTTCAAAAGCTGCATTTCATATTTTTAGAATCTTTTTTACTTCTGGAAATTTTGGAGCGAAATGTTTTGAATTTAAATTTCAATAGCAACCCTTCTTTTTATAAAAGATTTACTCTTAAATAAAATCGTACGACAATGATTTTTGATGGATTAAAAATAAAATAAAAAACTGAAACAGAGGGTCTTTTTTCTAGGAGAGTACTACAATAAAGTGCTGCGCAGTGTTTTTTAAAACATCGATGGTCATGAGAATAAATAGCCTTTAGAGTTTAGTTTACAACGTAAGAAACCGTGCTGTGCAAAAGCCGAACAAGGGGAAACATGAATTCATACTTCATCGATAATTGAAACTTTGCTTGGGACGTAAACACGCTTATTAAAAATCTACTTGTAAACAAAAACCTATCACTATATTTATTATCTTTTGAAATAATTATGTTACTTTATTTCGCTTCTCGAAATCAAAATTCCTTCCCTTTTATTACGCTTTTAACAACTCTACAATAAAAAATAAAGTACCTACACGCAATATAGCTAGGATTAAGGCGTTAAAAGATAAAACTCGAGAAAATGAACTTTTATGAATGTTGTTGATGGAAACTGTAATCCTGAATAATTTATTGTTGTACCTGGTTCTTTTGAAATTAAATTTGAATTTAAATTAATTCTCTTTAGATTTTATAAAATAAAAGTTAGTAGTAGTTAAGTCAGCAATTTTTTACATTGCACTATTACGTCCATTGAATTTTATATTACGCAATATTTGTAAGGTTGATTGAGAGTCTTGTTAAAGATGAATCTGCCAGTAATTATCTATTTAATCGAGGAGTGCCTTTTATAAAGGAATTTTCCGGTTTGATTTCTTGCAGATGCTTGAAAAAATTGCCAGTCGTTAATTAAATGTAATTATCAGTTAAAATAAAAAGATTTGGGGAAATCAATTTTAATTTGCAGTTTCTCTAATTGGAATTGCTTTCTATTCAGCTTTTAAATGCAGATGATGCTTTCTTTAAAAACAGGCTTTAAATCAGAATGAAATCTGATTTTCAAAACAATCTAAATTTGGAAATCTTCCAAGCATTTAAATTTGTACACGATTCAAATTAAATTAAATTTGTTGAATTAAATTTGAATTCAAAAGCAATTAAATTTGAAAGACTTGCGATTTAAAATGAATCTGAATATGTGGGGAAAATTGGATTTAAAAAGCAATCTGAATTTGAAAGTATTTGAATGGAATTGATTAAATTAATTCAGTCTGGTACCAAAAGTTCTAGGACTGGGAATTTTTGAGAAAATCTCTTGTACTCGGAGGTATTTCAGATTGATATGTAATTCACCTGCTAGGGCAGGCATTGATCTTGTAGGTAATATTAAAGCCACTCATGTTGTAGGCGACGTCCGAGTAGAAGTGGAGGAGAGCATTTCCGGAGCGAGCGATCACTTCCGGTACTCGCCGGATGTGGTAGCCATCCTTGTGCATCAGTCCGGTGAAGACTCCTAGCAATGGTGCCTCCACGCTGTCCCCGTCGAAGATGTATAAGTGGTCCCAACCACATTCCGTCGCGAATTCCTCAATGTGCATTCGTATCGTGGAATTCGGATTACTCTCAATCAGCCACGAGCACTTTACATCCGTCGTATAATTACCAACTCCGTCTTGAATACTCCCCGAGGGATCAGTCAATCTGCAATACAAAATAAATCATAATTTAGTTTCAAATCCAAACTTGTATCATTTTTTCAAATGCAAGTTTATTCAGGGTTTTAAAGCTTCAAATCACCAAAATTGAAAATGAAAATTCTTAGAAATTATCCCAACTTGAAAGCCTTCAAGATTGAAAGGAATAAAAATCTAGAAATCTTTAAATTCAAAAAAGATATCCAAATTTAAAAAAAGAGTAGAAAAACCTTCAATTTGAAAGGACTTTAAAAATCATTCTCTTAATTGAAAATGACCCAAAGAAAATGCCTTCAAATTAAGAAATTTAATATTAAACTTAATTCAAAGTTGAAATTGTCAAAACTGCAAATTATCACATCACGCTTATTTTAAACTCAATGAATTTTCTGGGAGAAAGTCTTGCACTTACGCAGGATATTGCCAACAGGATGGCATACTTATCATTTGACATTTACGCCCAGCACTTTTATAGCTCAAGAAGAAAAATCCCTATTCAATAAGTAAGCTAATTTTATGCTCAGCCTAATATAAAAGTCTCCCATCGAGAAGGGGCGCCTCTATAACTACTTTCCTATTGAAAAAATTTTATCGCCTTGTCCATTAAATAGTTTTAAATAGTTTTAAAATTTTAGAAAAATAGTTTTAAAATTCAGGAACAACTTGAATTTTACCCTGGTGTGCAATTAAAAACTAAAAAATTCACAGGATCAAAAGCCATTTTTTATATTTGAAAAATTAGATATCTGTCTTTTCTTATTCTTATGTCAAAAAAAAACCCAAGAATATTTATTTTCTCATATTTTGTAGTTAGTAGTGTGTCAAGAAAACTCTTCTGCAGAATATCAATCAGAAATGTCACTCGCTGAATGTCTAACCCTCTCCCGGAAATGTCACGCAATAAATCTTGGCTGAAATGCGGGTTTATATTAAAGAGAAAGGCTATAAAGTTTGCAATCGATAAATCTGCATTTTTTGCAAATTCAGTTGACGAAAATTTGATTTAAATGGAAGAAATTTAAAATAGAGTCTCTGAATTTAAAAAGAAAAACTAAAAAATAAAATGGATAAGTATTCAAAAATTTCCAAAGGGCTTCTAAATTTTTAATTCTTGAAATTTAATCCAATAGGAATGTTTCCAGGATTGAAAATTTCTGATTATTTAGGAAACAATTTCGAATCGAATAGGCGGTGAACCCTGTCGATATGAACATCGTTGATCAAATGCCACAGTAATCGGACTCGACAATACACTGGCGTCAAAATGCAGTAAAATGTTATTTCAAATATCGAAGCATCAGATATATTTCCATCAAGGTGGTCGGTTGCATTAAAAACGCATTACTAACGGAACGAGGAATTGGTTTTACATTAAATTTTAAAATACGCAAAAAACCCTTCTGGAAATTGAATTTCCTCGCACTTTTCTTTATCTACCCATTTTTAATTAATAAAAGCAAAATTTAATTTATACTAAACATTAAGTTGAAAACTAAGTTTAAATAAAATGTTAGAAAATTAATTTTTGATTAAATTCTAGACACAAAATTGAAGGTTGAACATGAAAAGAAACTTGTAACAAAGAAAGATATAACTTTTTATAGTACATATAAAATTGCATAATGCAACTGGAGTTAATATCAACTCTGCAAATTAAATACAACGTCCGATAATAAAAAGCCAGATAAGTGAAGCAAAAATACATTGAGTGTGCTCTTTCGTTAACAAGACTTTTTATTTCAGTTTTATTCCTTGATGTATAAAATCTTGATATTTTGAAACTGAATTTAGGTGCACTTGTCGTAAAGTTATTATTGTTGGGTTCAATATTGAAGAGGCTGAAATTATTTCAGAATATTGTAAATGGAATTGGGTCGTAACAACTTGATCGATACAAAGAATACAGTTGTCTAGTTTTATACTTTTCTTTTGCATTCAAAAGGTCTTCATACAAATTCTAAAATTTAGTAAATTGTATTTTCCCCTCAGTCAAATGTTTTGAAGAAAATATAAATTCAATTAGGCTCAAATGGAAAATTATAAATCTCTGGATTTCTTTATCTTAATTGGAGTGAACAATTGTTTATAATTGTTGAAGATAACTTGGAAAAATTATTATCAAGATGATTTGCAAGATCGTAATGAATTCTAGAAAAAAGCATTGAATTATAAAATTTGCGAAATCAATATATAGCTCCATGCAGGTGCTCCTTTATGAACCATGCGTTTCGAAACAAAGAAGATAAGATCGTTGGCAACGAACATTGAAAAAATTGTCATTGTCATCAGTAATATTCTTTGTTTTTACGAGTAAAAATTAATTATATTATATTAAATTGGAGTCGAAATTAATTATATTTTATGGCACTTTGGCTGTCATGTTGGGACAAAATTATGGTTTTCAAAAGACCCATAATAACTCGAACAATTACAAAGGTTTTAGTAGCACGTGAACATATGAAATATGCAATACACGCATGGAGATTATCTACTCATGCCTTATGTATCACGTGTTCATGAGGGAGGTACAGGAAGTTAAGGAACGATTCTTATGAAATACAAATTCTCGATAGTGAATGTTTTAAAAAAATGTTCACTTTTGCTTAAGAAACTCTAAAAAAAAAAAACATTTTAAAATTCATTTAGCTTAGGTATTTTATAATTTAGAAGATTTTATAATAAAATAATTTTGAAGCTAATAAATCAATTTTTCAATATTAAAGAGTATTTTATCAAAAATGAATTCCCATTTTATGATCCATCATGATCACTCAATTAAAACCCTCTAAAAGTATCTTCGGGAGATGAAGCTAATAACTAATTAATCGAATATCCGAGAACTCCTCTCCATTCGTCTTTCGTTACAAGTAAATTTTAATTACCAATAATGTTAATCAAGTATTAAAGAGAGTTGAGCAACTTTCATAGAATATCAGCTGATTAAAAAAAAATATATATATTATTTTAAAAAATAATTTTTTAGTTCAATTCCATTTGAAAATTATAATTTTCAAATTTTACCAAACATTATTTTTATCAACATGAAACAAATTTTTGTATGTATTCTTATCATTTTTAATTTAAGTTTTATGAACCTAATAATCAGTTTTTAAAATCCAAGCCAGACCTTCAATTAGATTTTTCCCTGAGAGAATAAAAATTCTATTTAATAACTTTTCTCATTTCACAAATTATGATTCAGTTATCTCCTTAGCTACAGTATCAGAATTCTCTAAGAGGAAATCACTTTATGGGACCGATTTTAATCCCTCGATCCTATCATTGAATTACGAGGAGTTATATTTTATATAACGTTATTACTCCGGATTCGTGATCGCTCTTGAATCGCAAGACACTTGGATGAAAAACGAACTTGGTTAATCTCCATGTCACGTTCGTTTTATTGGATCAAAAGCTTTAAAAATATATCATTGCAAACTCTGATTGCAACACCATGTCCGGCCGACATTCTTGGAATAAAAATTTCATTTGAAACATCTGGTAAATCCCAAACCTCAACCACAGGAGAAAGATATTAGCGGTCGTGGCCTCTCTGCCGCTGAGAAATGAAACAAAAAGAGAAAAATTAATCAGTTTAAGAACTAAGAAAAATGAACAGAAACATATTTTATATTAAAAGAGGTAGAAGAAATTAATTATGGGTATTTTATAATCTGGCAGTTCCAAAATCGAATTTCTCCATGTTCTAAGGACTTTTTTTTTGGTGAAATATTTTTTTATATTTTCAAAAAGAATTGCCATCATAATTTTGAAATATTTTTCAATTTTGGAGCAGATAACGCAAGAGAACAATAAACCACTCTAAGGTCAAAAAAAGAAAACTTGAATTGAAAGGTGCATTTGCAAAAATTCAATTTGAATTCTTTTTTTTAAGTTGACTTTGAATTTTAAAGCTTTAAATATTAGAATTTCGAAACCATTAAAGTTTAAAGGGTTCAGAGTCCTATGAAATTTAGTGCACCACTATCTAAAACCAAATTAATGAAAAGACACTCCAATAAGCCTAGAACTTTGTCAAACTTGATAGTAATGACCTAGATAAATTCGTATGAACAAGAGAAACCGGTTAATGACGATGATGGTGCTTCGTCTGCTGTAACGGTAAATGGTATTCGCATTTCACACATTAGCTGTGGCAAGAGTCTTTGCTACCTTTTCGCGTCAATGAGAGTCTCTATATGCTGGTTAGCTACTCTGTAATTTTATCAATCAACTGCAATTTATCTATGTTGAAATTTTTCCAAACAATAAAATAAAAGTAAGTGACAAACATTGTAACAGTGAGCAGACACTATAATTAACGGGCGAGAAAAAAAAGAAGAAATGCAACCCACAATTGCGACTGACGTTCAGAAACGAATTATTAGTTAACTCGGTTGTTTTCTTGCTTCGATTTAATAATCAATTTGACCCATGATTCAATAACAAGTAATCTAGTGTATTCTACAAGATGTTTACTGCGTGGGTTTATTGAACTTTTTTTTGGCGAATTTTCTGTATAAATTTATTGCGTGTGTAATTATTATTTTTGTTATTTTATTGATTTATTTCGAGTTTTATTTATTTTCATTTGTAATTTATCCCCTTTTTTAACTCTGTGTAAGTTATGATAATGAATTTTATTAATGAAAACTTAATTAACTGGATGCTTGAAAATAATATACAGTAATAAGGGGTAAAAGAAAGTGGACACGATCTCTGGAAGTGGAAGCATTATTTTAAAGAAAAAAAAATACAGTATCGAAGTACTCTCAAAGGACTAAGATGCGTTTATTTAGTTGATTGATTAGTCACAATCATTTTTTAATAAGGTCTGACAGTATTTAAAAACGTTTTCGACGAATCTTTTAAAGTACGTAAATTTCATTAGCCGGCGCTGGAATTTATTGAATAATAGGTTAAAAATTCTGAAATAATTTTTGCCTGAATTTAAACAATGTAGGCTTGAAAATTACCACCATAAGTTTTAAAAATGTTAATTATCCGCAAACTTATTAACTGTATTAAAGGAGAGACATTTTATACTTTAAGGCGTTTTATCCTTTGTATCTCCCTCAAAATTGATCGAATTATGTTCAATATATATTCAATATACCTCATGACTGGTGCTTCACTACCTCATTGGAAGAGAAATTTTCAAAAGATTGAAACTTTTATGCTAAAGATTAATTGAAAAAAGTATGGAGAATGTTATGTGAAGTAAAAGGCGCAGAAGATAAAAGAGAGCAGACAAAATTGCAAAATTTCATCGCTCTCTTTTACCGTTAATAATTCTGCGACACTTCACTATTTTCAAAATTCAATTTCAAGTTCACTCGCTACACGTTAACTCTAGCGAACTTCCGACCTTTAGAAAGTACATATATCAGTGATACATTATATATTTCTGAGATATATTGTTCATTTTAAAGCACGTTTATAACTTTTTTTGCATTTCAACTTAAAAGGTATGATCCGATGAAATAAATTGATATTTATAATTTTCATGCGAAAAACTTTTACTACAGTTGGATCTTTTAGCATCTGAAACATTATTATTAGATTAAAATTTGCATCATGAAAACATACAAGTTGTATGAATGCATTCTTTCAAGATAAACCACGAACACGTGTTTGGCGCTAATTCCCCCCCCCCAAAAAAAAAGAAAATTATCAGACCCATACTCATTGAAGGCCTGGATATCTCCCCATATATAATTTGCTCAATCAGTACAAACGCTCGCGACGCTGTGGATAATTTAAATTCTAAAGTAACCGCAGAATGTTTCATTCTTAATAAATTAATTGCTCCCAAACGACTCATATAAATTTGTCAAAAGTAGTTTTATAATCACTCTTTAATAATCGTCTTTTGACAACTGTTTTGGATCGAATTTTTAATTGAAATTGTTAGAGTTTCTGGATTCAAAATTTTTAAATCTGAACTCAGTAAGCGTGTGTATTTATGACGCATCCCAACAACTCTAGATGTTTTTCACGATACAAAATATGAGGTGGAAGAGGATGATTCACTCGAGAAATGCAATAATTGCAATAAGGCGCCAAGAATGAGAAATTCTCAGCGAAACTCTCGAGACTCGTACAACTTACAGTGGCTTAATTAATATAAATTTTAGATCAAGATAAAGTCAATTAAAATCTTGAAAAAAAAAATTTGCGGCCAAAACATTTGCGATTGTCACGCTCTGTCTGGAAACACGGAGGATGATAAGATAATAATAGACAATAAAAATAAATAATTTATGACTGTCGTAAAAAAGTATTATTGCAAAAAATTATATAGCCTTTGACGCTAATTCCAGTCTCTTAAATTTTATTTCAGTAGTGTATAATTATGTTTAAATGGTGCATTTAATTATAAGGAAAAATTTCTCTCAATTTTCGGACAGTCATTAAGATTCATCGATTCTTTAAATTATGTAATAATCTCAATTATTTAATAATCAAGACAAATTCAGTTGGGTCAAGTTTCAGATTTAATAATTTCAAGACTATAGTTTGTAGAATCTTGATATTTTAGTCGAGATTTTAGTGCAAGTAGAAAGTTGAGCCTTTAACAATGGTTGTGTTTCCATCGTTCTTTAATCTACTTAGGTGCATAATCTGATATTAACAACAGAAATTGCGAAATGCTGCAGGAAAATTGTGTACTCTTGCAAAAGCGTTTAATTCTATTTACAATCGTTTTTATCTCTAAAGAAGGATAAAACTTTCCTTCTCTTTTGTTTTTCAGGCTTTTAAATTCAATTACTCCTTCTTTCAAATTTTTGAATTCCAAGACTTTCACCTTAAAATAGGGTGAAATAAGTTTATAAATCTTGCAATTTAAATATTTACAAATCATAACGCTTAAAAACTTGATTCTTTTTTCTTCTTGGAGATTTTGAATTCTTAAAGCTTTCAAATAATAAGCTTATAAATTTCAATATTTTCTCAAGTTAGAATTCCTCTATCATTTTTTTAAATTGAACTTTTTATTATGTTACTACCACAGAAAATCCCAAAGTATCATTTTCATCTGAAGCAAAATAAGAACTCGAAAAACACAAGACTGTGTCAATAGAATAAATGATCCACTTCAGATCAAAATAATAATATTGCTGTAGATTAAAATAATATCCCACGATTTACTGTGACCCAATCCATTTTCTAAATAAAATTCTTGTCCTTTCGTCGCCTTTTTATAATCTCGTAAATTTTTTTCGCCACATAGGAACCTTGGGTTTTTGTCATTTTGCCCGACACGCGATCCATTTTCACAGACAGGACGACGAAAATATAGGGGACCATAAAATTAACAAGACTGTGGTGAGTCAAACCATAAAAAATACTCCATTTGCCACGTAAGGGATAAAACATTGGAAGGTACAAGAGAAAATGTTCGAATCAAGCTGCAACTCCTAAGAATTGTTGGTAGGAGCAATTATTGTGCTGTAATTGCTCTAAAGTTTAAGCTTCATTATAGTTTCCTACTATAAAGACGTATAAAGTTGGAATTGAAATTATCGTGATTCGTCTCAAGAAGGTGATTAGTGAGAAATTATTTAGCAACAAACTTTCCTTTTAAATCTCAACTAATTTAAAGTGTAGAAAACATATTAATATATCAAGTTTTCAATTACTTAAAATCCATTGTGAAAAGAAAATTGATTTTCAGCAATAAAATTCCTTTACTCTAAGTAAAAAAAAAGAAATAATTTATTTTTCATTTAAAAAAATAATTTTGAAAATAAAATTTTATATAGCTGGGAGGCAAATTAGATTTATTTAAAATAAATCAAACTTTCCTCTCTGTGTATCTGGGTCGTGAAAAATAAAGGGAGATTTATGAAGCTCCGTTTAGGGACAATAAAAAATATTAAAAAACACTTTTATTGAAAAATGTATGAAATATGCGGGTTCTCCGAAAAGAACAATCACATTCTACTCGAATGTCACTCTCAATAAAAAAATGCAGACGTTTCATGTGCGGCAGAACATTCCAAAAGTATAAAATTTCATGAAAAATCGTTTGGATTGTTTCAAAGTACCAGAATATGATTGAAATCAAATTTATTACGTTTCCAGCGTTTGATTAAATTTATATAAATTTAATAAAAATTTAATTTAAGTACTTAAAAATTATTAATAATTTATATACATCAAGTTTTCGGTTTCTTAGATAATAAACAGAACAATAATAACTTTAATTCTGCTTTGTAGGGGAGATGCGGCTAAGTTGGCGCACATCTAATAGAAAGTGGGAGTTTAAAACAAAAGTATATGATAAAAAATTAAGAAAAAATATGAGTTGGATAGCTTGATATCTTGAATATACTTTCACTAGGATAAATATTCTATTAAAAATAAGAAAAGCAGGTATTAATTGAGTTTCCCAGAGCACTGCATCTGCGCCAATTTACCCGATATGGCGACTAATTTGGCGCGCTATGATCATTGTTTAATATTGCGATATATTAATACTTTTCTAATAGTATATTATGCACCTAGGGGGAGAAGAGGGACTTTTTTGACGAGTGTATGTTTTCAGTACGAGTCGTAGGCGA
>JBAGKK010242310.1:0-21379 GCA_037177015.1 Euceroptres primus | reverse complement strand
GAAACGCGTGGCGGTCTCGGGTAGATGAGGCAATGAACTTTCGAGTTCCAAATGCTGATAAATAATAATAATAATAACTTGAAAAAATCATTACCTTACTCTAATTGAAAAGTAGACAAAAGGTGGAAAATTTTAGAAAAAACCTCAACTTTCTAGCATTATTCGAAGAGAATATTGTTATAATTAATAATAGATTGTTTAAAAAATTATGATTGTTAACTTGCATCAACTAGTACCTCACTAAGTGAAAAGTGGACAAAAAGTTAAAAATTTCAGAAAAAAGCCGTAACTATCTAACATTAATGTAGGAAATAATAATGTATAATAAATATATAAATAGTATAATTAATATATAAGAATCGAACATTAATATAGGAACTAATAATGTATAATAATATGTAATAAATACATGAATAGTATAATTAATATATAAGAACCTAACTTTCATGTAGCAACTAATAATATATAATAATATATAATAAATACATAAATAATATAATTAATATATAAGAATATATAATAATTTGTTTAAACAATTATGTTTTCTGAATTACTTTGATTATTACCTCACTCTAAGTGAAAAGTGGACAAAAAGTTTATAATTTCAGAAAAAACTGCAGCTTTCTAGCATTATTAAAAGAAAATATTATTTTAAAAAATAATAAATTGTTTAAACAATTATTTTTGTTAAATTTAAACAATAATTACGTTACTCTAATTGATAAGTAGACAAAAAGTGGAAAATTTTAGAAAAAACCGCAACTTTCTAGCTTTATTCTAAGGGAATATTATTATAAATAGTAACAAAGTGTTTAAAACATTATTTCGGATAACTATAATTGATTATTGCCTCACAATAACAGAAAAGTTGGAAAAATGTTGAAAAATCCGGAAAAAAACCGCGACTTTCTAACTCTATTCTAATAGAAAATCACTGTAAACAATCATAAATTGTATCAATTTAATTGATTTTTGGAGTTTCCTTAAGAAACCAACCGTAAACTCTCTTCGACCGTTGTTATAATAACGTAATTATTTCAATTGGAAACATTTATTTGGTTATACGGTTATGAAACAACTGAAACGAATTCTAGATGTTTTTAATTTGGGTTGAAACGTACGTAGGATGTATCAGTAAAGATTGACAATTAAACGATTACAAACATCTAGAATTCGTTTTAGTTTTTTCATGGCCGAATGACCAAATAAATGTTTCGAATTGAAAAACTACGTTGTTAATAATAAATTGTTTAAACAATTTATGTAAACATCAAATTATCAGTAGAAATAAATATTTTATGTATTAGAAACAATGTGTATTTAAAAAACCACAAAAAGATCATAATTAGCACCAAATCTCGCAAAACCCAATTTTTCACTTATGGGGTTTTTCGTGACCGTATAAACATGCTTATGGGAATATTATTTAAAAAGTAATTGTTGATTCGTTTTCTATGGCTAATTGTGAAGAGAAATGTTGAGTTTCAACTCGATTCACCTAATATTGACGATTCTGAATAAAATTTACAAAAACGCTTTTTTTCTTATGGGAAATACGTGTTAAACTTCATGGGGCTTGCGGAACTTCTAAATATCATTTTTTTTCAAAAAATTTTATTTTTTTGTCGATTTGAACAAATTTGGGGGATGAGAACATGAAAATTCGAAGAAAAAAAATTTGGACCACCTTAATGTACATATTGTACATTATTAACCCTTAGCTGGCATTAGAGATCACTGGGACCCCTTTCCTGTCACTGAAAGTCAACATTTCTCAAATTTTTTAAGTATTTAACAATTTTTCTTTCGCTGAATAAATTATACTACAAGAAATTTTAACTCTTGAACTTCAAAAAAGTTCTGATACGTGTTTTTGAAATAACGCCTCGTTTTCGCGATATAAATTGCCTGACCCCATATGCCAACTTCGTAATTCTAGGGAGGTGTGCCAACTAAAGGCTAAATATTAAGTAGTGAAGCATCAGTCATGGAAATGAAGGTCAAAAGAAAAGATGCGATAATTCTTTTTGAAACGTTTCAGCCACTGCTTGGACCCTCATCGGTCAAAAAAATATATATTAGATCTATAAGAAAACATAAAAAGAAGGTAGAAAAAATGTATAACCAAATAAAAAATAATAGATGATAAAAGTTGCCAATATTTTGTAAAAAATTCAAGAATAAAACAAGTAGATGAAAGGTTTCATAAAAAAGAGGTCTTAAATCTATATGACGAGGAATAAATATTGTTAGCAGTGAAAAAGCGGAAGGTCAATAGGAAAAACAACATACCTGTTGGTTTTTCTTTTATTGTCATCTATTATTTTTTATTTTGTTATATATTTTTCTACCTTCTTTGTATGTTTTTTACAGACATAATAAATGTTTTTTTGACTGATGAGGGTCCAAACAGTGACCGAAACGTTTCAAAAAGATTTATGGCATATTTTCTTTTCACTTTCATTTCCATGATTGGTGCTTTACTACTTAATATAAAAAAGGTTGAGATTAAACATACAACACATATTAAATATTACAGGTTATGTGTACAGGTCCGACTGCAACATGCTGCTAGAGAATTTTATCTGCATCGGTTTTAAAGATTAGAATAGCATTACAAAATAGTGTCATCTTAACCTGCATATCTAAACACTGCTTTATTTGAAATCACAGGAACACGCTGTTGAATAAACACTCAGAAAAATATTTGTTTGATTCAAACAAAATTTGTTTAATTCAAACAAATTATAGCGTTGATATGGGCTCAAACAAATGTTTGTTTGATTCAAACAAATTCTTTATTTGTCCTTATTTATTTGATTTGAGTAAATTTCTATTTAGATCGAATAAATCTTTTGTTTAAATTAAATAAAGTTCTTGGTTGTTTTAAACATTTTTTTGTTTAAAATAAAGTAAAGATTTTGTTTTTTAAACTTTATACAATTTTATAAATAATTTTTAAAAATTTTAAGTTTTATGTTTCAGAAGTGTTAAGTGTAGGACACCCCTTTTATTTAAACTACCTGTCGCGGGATGCGTAACGGCAGTACTGTAACATTATTTCAGACGCTTTTATATTCAGTATATATATTATTTATATTCAGTATATTCAGTCTTTATTGTGAGAAAGATCCTTCTGCGTTATTAGCGTTTTCCTCAGGAACTACTGAATGCGGATTATAATTTTTGTTTAAATCAAAAAAATATTTGTACAAGCTCAAATGGATTTAATTTAAGCAAATCCTTTAAGTAAGTCAAACAAATTGACCCAAACAAATTATTTCTTTCGATTAATAAGGTGGATATTTTTCATTTATTAAAATGAAATAAATGTTTTTTTAATTCAAACAAAAAATTTGTTTCTTTCAATAATATGATATCAAACAAATTTCTTTGTTTGATTCAAACAAATATTTTTCTGAGTGAAAGAAAATTGAAAATTATATCATTTACATGATCTCTAACTTGGCAATCGTTATCCATTTGGAAATAACTGGGAACAAAACTGTTTTGACACCTGGATGACAGTTCGATTCGAAATTCTACGATTCTCAAAATGAGAAAAAACAGTCTCAATTCAAAACTTTATCACTAGATTCTCAAAATGAGAACGATGTTCTCAAATTTGTCGCACCTAGAAACAACACCAAAAGTGGTAGATTTGAGGATCGGCGTTTTACTTTGCATCAAAAGAAACTTACTTTTCTCAAAGTACTCAATACTTTAACAATTCGAATTATTGTGTCGTTTACGATTTACAAATTAAGTATTTAAATACCCGATTACTAAATACAGATTTAAAAAATAATATTTAACGTATGTATTATTTCATGAATGGCTTAGTCACTGTCAAGCTCTGTATTTTCATCACAGAGGAAACGAAACAGAGGGGATCTGGTAAGCGGACGATAAGGCATATATTTGTGTGCATTAACTTGTGCTACAGTTGTATACGCACACATATGTACAGAAGGTACATACAGTCCTACTGGGAAATTTGTCTGACTTTAGCAAGGTGGATCTTTTGGAGACATGTCTTGCTCGCTATTTTGTCCCTGCGACCTATGAATAAAGGATACACGCTCAGCGAATTATATTTCCATAAATGTCCACCCGGGACGCATAACACGATGCGTGCATATGTGCCATGTTTGCAAAAGTAAAGTGGGTTAACAAATTACTACCATGAATAATGAAAACTTCCCAGTGTGGTTTCTATATTTTTATAAATATCATATAATTACTCCACATTTTCAGATTTTTGTAATATTATATAATTAGTTAACATTTTCAAGCTTTTTTAATTTTCCGAAAGGCATCGTAAAGTTCACAACTTGAGCTGTTAACCTTTGCGGCGAAACGTCTGGACATTACCCTTTAGTTCACGGAAAATGTACCAAAAATTACTTGAATAGAGCTTCGCGCCCCTGAGGCAAGGGTGACTGCAAACATCACTTTTGGCTTGACCAAAGAGCTAGTAAAGGGGTCGCTATGTTGAATTTACGATCACTTTCAGTGGCCGAACTTCCCTGACGTAACACAAACACTCATGGTTGTCGCACGCCATTGGGTCACTGCGCCTTTATCAGGATCAGAAATGTTTCCTACTGAACGCTAAATACATCCAAAAATAGTTCTCTTTTGTTTCCTGTGCAATTAGTAGGTCGCAAATATTCTAATGCGAAGGCATTAAACGAAAATAACGTCTGAGATTATCTACAAGGTTAGGGAAAACATTCCCATTTTGTTGATTTTCTACACGAATGGACGATAACCGTTACTATTTAAGTACATAGTTGGTCAAAGTAAACAATCCTCATGAACGAAGAATATAATTATGGATCGCAGTTAAGCTGACTTTAAGGACCCTCTCATAGTAATGGTAAGTCATAACAATGAAACATTTTAGAATCTCATATTTCATTTTATGACTCAGGGAAAAGTTTTGTCACCATACTTGATGAATTATTAATTAATATTAATAATAGATATAATTATTTCAACTGCAAATGAATATTGTTCTCGGATCAATCAGTAAATATTATAAACATATCAACCCTTTTACTGTTTGGTGCATCTACCGGGAAACCAAAGCAAGTTGAGATCAAAAGAATCAGGTATTCAATCAATTGAAAATTCTAGAAAAATTTTAATGAAGTTAAAATTAAATATAAAAATATTCAATGATCCTATGCAGCCGAAAATCTGTCTCGTTGCAAACAATTTCGTGGTCTAGAATTTTCCAATAAATCGATAAAAGTCTAGGACTGGATTTATATTAGATGGAAGAACACGCGATATTTTTCATATATACAGTCGTACCAATTCATTACATCTTTATGAAGGATCTTTATACCCACAGGAGATGCGAATTTTGATAGTGAGTCCTGGTATCTGTGTAGTGCACATGTTGAAAATTTATGACACCCCAGGTAACAAAGCAGAAAACTTGTGTGCTATATGAGGATCTGCGATGTACATTCCATGGTTGACTGTGCGGGCAGGTAGATTTTCTGATTCGAGTAATTTGCATTTAACGAGCGATCGTTAAAAAACCTAACGCTCGTGTAAATCATCGCGTTGTTTTTCGTGCGCTGAAGGAAGGTCCTCTAATCGATCGGCGTTAGTCGCTTAAAACGTCGTTTCGTCGACATCGTTGAGAACGATGTGACGATATTTCACTATAGACTACGTCAAACACGAGGTGAAGAAATTTAAATGAAACTTGCAAACGAATGCAAATTTTGCATTCGATGAATAAAATCTCTGTATTCTTGAAACGAACGCCAGCTGGATAAGAGAACACTCAGGCAGAGTTTCTCGTCACGGTTTTACTTCACAAATCCATAAATTCTAAATGTGCTCTTTTCAAGTTTCCAGAATATGAAAGCACTTTTTGCCACTGATATATAAATATGAAATCACAATTGTGTTCGGGGTGCCAACTTTTTTTTTAAAATAATACGACTGATTATCACCGTGTTGTAAAATGATCATTGCATTGTGAAAATGTTTTTGAATTACTTAAGAACTCAGTGAATATTGAAATATACTTTCTGAATCTGTATCAGTCAAAATTTCCACTAATTTCATTCAGTGACCGATTTCTAGCTAATTCATCAGTGAATTTTGTGAATTTGTGAATTTTGACTGAATTTCAGTCAATTTCACTGAAATTCAGTCAAAATTCATTGATAAATTAGCTAGAAATGGGTGACTGAATGAAATCAGTGAAAATTTTGACTGATTCAGATCTAGAGAGTAAGGTATACGCTTCTCAGTAATTGTGGTATATTATTATCTTGGTAAAAAACTGTCTGGGAATGACCAATTAAAAACTTATTGGTACTAATTAAAGTATTGAACTTTCTGGAATATTGTAAAATATTCGATTAATATCCTTATAATATATTTAACTTCAATTTTAATTTATAATATGCAGAATATGCAGAATTCCCAAGCACGTATTATTGATTTGCATTATCAATAAAGAGCAATGACTTGCTGGTTGGATAATTAAAAGAAATAATAACAGAATTAAGAAAATGGTTTCTTCAGCAAGGAATTTTTGCTTCAAGCAAAATATTCTTCGTTTTCTTAGAAACCAAAAATTCAAAATTTGTTTGGAAGTGAAACCCGGATCAAAACTTAAAAATGAAATGACACAAGCAATAGAAATTAATCAGCATGGCAGATTCAAATGATATTTCCTCTGTTAATAATAGAACAACCAATTTAATTATTGAAATTGAATTACTTAAATGATTGATTTTTATATAATACAGGAACTTTGAAAAAAATGACAGACTTAAAGATTCCTCAATTCATAATAATAAAAGAACGACGTGGAAATGCTGAAAATCTGCAAGTGAAAGTATTATTGTACAAAACAAATTTACCTGAAGTTTTGAGCGTTCAAATGAACGAATTTTTTTTCTTTACTCAAATTTATCTTAAATATAAAAATGGAAATAAAAATAAACATCATGCGCTTTTTACGATTACATTACTTTTTTGATTAATAATCAAATATTTTAGAACAATTTCAGTTTAAAACTAAACTAAATAAAAATTTCGTTCATTTGGACGTTCAGAGCTTCAGACACATAGACAAAGAAACATTTCAATTTATTATGTTTTCTAAATCAACATTATAATTTTTTTCCTATATTTAAGATTCTTACTTTTCAAATATGCAGGCTTCACAGTCTTTCTCCTATTTCCCCCTTCTTAAAAAAGATTTGCCATCTTTACTCCTTTTTTCCAAGAAACCTCCCCTTTTTCCTCCTTTCTTCTCTTTTTTCTCCTTAAATGCGTACTGAATTAATAAACCTCACAATGAGATGCAATATTTTTAGACGCTTTTGGGCATATTTTAAGATGACTTCAAAATGTAACAATTGAAGAGAAAACAATATGGACAATTGCAATTCTGGAAGTGTTGAAACTTAAATAATATAATATAATAAATACTATAATAATACAATACAATAAACTTAAATAAATTTTGAATTTTAAATGCTTAGAATTGAACAATATAAAATAATATAATTAGACACTTTCTATATTGCACAATATTTAAAAGTTGAAAATTTAATTTTTCAATGGAATTGAAAATCTTAAATTTTAATGCTATTAAAATTTGACAAATTCGAAATAAAGCGTTGAAACGTTTAAATGTGAAAAATTTCTAATTCAAACTTTTAATTTACCTTCAAACTTGATAAAATCTACTGTCGAAAAAAAAAATTAATGAAAAAAGGTCATTATTAGTGGGCTAGCCCCTTAAAAATTGTTCAGTTACATTTTTCTTTTTTTTTACTGTTGTTCTAATATCTATATACTCATCCAATAAAAAGTTGTAATTAACAGAAATCGAAACTTTTTATCAAAATTTATAACATATTTCAGTTCGGTTATTTCTAGGATCCAGGCAGAAAGTTTACACCGGATCTATAATGCGGGGAATAAAAAAAGAGAATTGTTGAGAATTTTTAATTTTCGAAAATCAAGACCTAAGTCGTGAATTTTAATATTCTTAGCTTTACATATATAATAGGAGTGTTTTTTGGGGGTGAATGCGAAAGTCTTACCGGGCTTATAATTCGGAGCATAAAGAAGAGCATTTTTGATGATCTTTAATTGTTAAATTTCGAAATTTTAAGTCGTCATTTTCAATATTTTTAGCTTTGCATATAATAGGGGTGATTTTCGTGGTGAGGTCGAAATGTATCACCTGGCCTTTAATTCAGGACATAAAAAAGAGAATTTTTGGCGTTTTTTAATTGGTAATTTTCGAAAGTCTAAGGTGTCTTGTTCAATATTTTTAGCTTTGGATTTAATAGGCGTGGCTCTTGAGGGTGAGTCCGAAAGTCTCAGTAGACTTATAATTCTAGGTATAAAAAAAGAATTTTTTGGCGATTTTTAATTAGCAAAAATTTTAACATGTCTTTTTAACAAATTTTAACAAAATTTTAACAAATTTTAACATGTCTTTTTAAACGTCTGAGTGGCTTAGTTTAATAAGGGTAGTTTACCGATTTACCCTCTAAAATTTGAGAAATTCTTAATTTTTCTTCGTCAAAGTATCATATTTCGCCCTCCTGAATGATTATGATACATAAAATTAGGCAAAACATTTTTTTTAATTACATTCACAGGAAGGTTCAAAATTACAGGTACATTTTCCAAGTGGGTTGCCCGATATTTCGGACAGGATAAAAAGTGTCAACCCGTGTTATTTAGTTAGAGGGTGGTTCAAACTTTAATTTGACGTTGGATTTTTCCTTGCAATCGATGATCATAGTAACTCACCTAAAATACGGAACTTCGTAAGGGGTTGCCAAGGGTTGCGGACTAGGTGGGGTGAGGCAACCCTAGTGGTTATCGGTAGAGCTAATTGAGAACTACATTTTAGCCATTAGCTTATCTTTGCACTCGATGAGCATAGTGATGTCTCAAAAATCGTACCGGAAGTGACAATTTTTTTTTGGAATCCGGACAGGGTAAGGTTAGGCAACCTAGGTGTTTTCACTTCACCTATAATCACTTTATTCGTTGCAACTCATTTCTTTCTTGCACTCGATTTACTCGTACTGTTGCGGTCGCCGCTTAGCCTATAATATTTCTATGAAAAAAATTAATGATTTTATAAACACAATTTTTATAACATTGGTACACTGTAAAAAATTTTTCGGAAATTTTTCTGAAAAAGTTTGCCAGCTTATAACCCGAACATTTTGAAATTTTTCCTAATGCATTCGGAAATAATTCCAAATTGTAGTTGAAGATTTATTTATACAATCTCCTAAGCTTTACGAAATATTTCCTAACTTTTGGAAATTAATATATTCGGGAAATTTTCTAATATTCTTGGAGAAATTACCCATTTTGCTCGGAAAAAAGTATATCCGACCTTATCCGGAAAAATTTCATACTATTTAGTCTTGAAAATTTCCGAAATTTTTTATAGTGTGATAATAGTACATTATTCGCCAAGTTTAAACGCAAATTTTGGCGAGAACGTAGTTTAAATCACGAGGCGAAGCCGAGGGATTTAATCGCTCGAGCCAAAATTTTCGTTTGAACATGGCAAATACAGTGCTTTTCGTCATGAGATCGAGAAAAAGCCAAATGAAAATGCCGAAATGACGAAAATTTTTTATGAAATTGGTAGATTGAATACAGCATTCAATATAGAATTAAATAAATTTGACGACCTATAACATTTCTGATAAATGAATTGATTTTTTGCCTCTCGCGAAAACGTAAAGGTTTCCCCTATTTTTCTCCTATCTTTGAAAAAAGCGACCTATTTTCCCTTTTTCAGAGTATTTTTCACAGTAAAGCCTGAATATGTTAAATCTGGATCAAATTGTAAGTTGTTGTTATTTTATGCTTTCTGCAGATGGAAAAAATTTTTAAACATGTGGAAAAAAGGATTTCACTAAAAAATATATATTAGTAGAGATTTGTCTAATTCACAAGAATTATTCTTATTATTTATCTAATTTACATACGCAATTTGAAACTTCGGCATGAATTTTGATATTAAGAATACAATATCATTAACAATAAAAATAATAAAAAATGCATGGGACATATGAAAGCTCCATGGAAGAAAACATTTTGTGTTCGACGTGTGACTTGATTGTTTTTTTCTGTGCTCGATCCGGAAATGGAAATATAAGGGAGCGAATTTTCGGTAAAACTGGAGAGCGAATATAGATATTGTCTCGGCGATATTACACATTTCTCGAACGTGATAGACGGCTTGTTTGACTCGCGTTTTGTATAGTTTAAGAGAGGTTCCACCATTTGCTTGGTGAAAGTGGGGTTGAAAAGAATAACACCTCCCCCTCTTTTCTGTTTTCTCTTTTCCCTCTGCTATTTCCCGCAAAGCAATAATATTTTGTCGATCGCTCGTCATTTTCGCCCGTATCTTTACGCTCTCGTTACCTCGGTACCACCGCCACTTGTATTGTACACTCAGCTATCAACTCATATGTCTGGCAGACGTGTATGCAAGCTTCATAGCAATATGCTGCATACAGGTGCCCTCATTCCCTCCTCCCTGCTGTAAAAAATTTATTGACGTTGGCAAGCAAGAGGGAAGTTATGCCCGTCCTTGTCTTCGATTTTCGCAATGGTCTCGTATTCACGGTTTACGACGAAATCTCAGGGTTATACGGAAATGGATGGAGTAAGCTAAGCCGGAATCGTTGGTGCTCGTAAAATTCCATGGGGTTAGTTTCGCTTTTTTTTGCAAAAGCCAAGTTCGCAATACTGCCAATAATCTGTTGCTTGATCGAAAGTCGAAAGCGAAGCTCACCAGGGATTAGAATGATGCTATTGCTTGCAACGGTTTCAAATAACTGAAATTGCTGGTTGCATTCTTTTAGCTTTCGATTGTCAGTTACGATAAAATGGAGTTTTCAAGTGAATTCCCTTACTTTACTACTTGGATTTAATCAAATCAGGGAACCGGAAAATTGTAGATATTCAGATAAAAAAAGTCAGATGGAGACGTAAAGTATCGTAAAAAATCTTATTACAAAATATGGCTGATTATATTTCTTATCAGAGTGATCAATTTGAATTACGGTTTTTCCTTTTTAGAAGGAATTGCTTCTTGATTTTTAAATAATTTTGGTATGATACACCATTGGAAGAGGAGGTTTTATGAAGATCATGTATTGTATATGCAAGGCAAGATTACGATTATGCGGTTTAGAAAATATTATAGCCATCACGTATCCTAAGCATGTGTGTCGACTCAACGATAATAAAAGGGACGGTGATACTACATTTTATGTGCAAGTATAAGTGAAACGTGCATCCATAAGAAAGCCTCCTGTTACATATGTAACGCACTGCGCTACCGTAAGTCCAAGAGGCGCTAGGTTTACGTTACAGTATAAAATATTCTTCCTTCCTTACTTTTCCTTTCTTATCCCATCTAGCTAAGTACACCAGTACACTAGATCTTACCTTCACCAATAAAAATAGACTTATTACATATAATGCGCATTCTTTTTTCAGTTTTGATATTACATATAATATTACATGTTATATATTCTATATTTTATAGAGGTAACTTAATTGTGCAACTGTAATTACTCATAGAAATTATAGACATAGAAGTGACAAAAATCCCATACAAAGTAAGTTTAATTTAACTATAAGGTGAGATCCAGAAAATTACATATGCAACACGATCATCATTAAGTATGCGGACAGGATTGAAGCCCTGTGGGAAATGGAGATTTTATTGCTCAACTAAAGGTAGTGCCTCAATTATTATCGCCGGGTACGTTTATATTGCACGTTAAATTTACCATGAGTCAGTTATTAACACATCTTGTGAAATCAACCACCAAGAACTTAAATTTTCATCATAAAATCTATCTTCTCAGGCGGAAAATTTATGGATAATCTATCGATAGTGATTATCGATAGTCACTATATAAAAAATTATGCATAATTTTGGAAAACTGAAGTTATCAAAATATTTGAAACAATTGACTACATCTAGTTGTCATTTGTTTCAAATATTTTGATAACTTCAGTTTTTCAAAATTATGCATAATTTTTTACATAGTGACTGTCGATAATCCATTATCGATAGATTATCCATAAATTTTCCGCCTGGGTTTGGAAATATTGATAGAAATGTGCAATTATTTCTTATTTTTATGCTTATGGACAATGTGGACAATTTGCATTATTTCTTATTTTTATGCTTATGGACAATGTGGACAATTTGCATTATTTCTTATTTTTATGCTTATGGACAATGAGAGTATAATAATTTCTATAGGCAATGAAGGAAGGAACAAGCATTCGTGAAAACGGCTATTCATTAAAAATGAAAATTCTCCCATTGCCATTTTTTCAAATTGTAATACTTACAATTGCACACAAACGTAAATAATTGTCAATAAAACAAGACTTAAAAATGTCATAATTGTCATTACTTGTCATAATTGTCATTTGTCATCACTCATTCGTACCAAAAATTTAAAATCTATCTACCTCTTTGAATGTCTGGATTTATAATACAATTTTGAAGTTTTCGCGGTTAAAAATTATTACTCAGACTCACACACATTTTTCACAAAACAGCTTAAAATAGAAGAGTCGAAATTTCAACGTCTTATCCTAGAATTAGGATAATCCTAGAAATCCTAGAAATTAACTTTAATATTTGATAATATCTGATCCCCACAATACCAAACTGTGGCTTCTGAAAATGAGCGAAAATATTTACAACTGTAGGAAACTAGCTCAGCCTTGAATCTGAGAAAGCTTTTAACTGTAATACGAAAATTATCATTCGAATCTGATCAATTAATTAAACTGGGTATTTCGTATGGTTTGAATTTAAAAGTAATTTGTAGAAATTCAAAGAATATAAAATTTCTATTACAAAATTCAAGAATACAATTTATATGAAATAATTTATAGGAAATAATTTGAAATATTAGGCTATTACAATTCTGATCCTATTATGTGTGACGTCTAACCATAAAGGCCTTTTTCTACTTACGATTTCCATTTAGAGGTAAACGTAAAGTTATTTTAGGTCTCGTTTCTTTGTGAGATTTTATTGTCTTTTTTGCCAGGTGTAAAAAAAGTTTTTATCATGAAGGTTGATATCCATTATTATCAATTTCATTCCAGTACGATTGCACGCAAGGATTGTTTTATGGGGGGGACCCGTAAATTTCCGTAAGAACCACGCAACCTCGTCCCGTAGGACGCAATAAAAGGCATCGCATGCGTATTCTTCACGTGACCTGTCTGAAATATCCAAGACCCTTGATGAAATAGTAACGCAATGACTTTTCGCTGTATAGAGTCTAGATAACGAAATTTCATTAGAAGACCTTATTCACTATACATGAGAGTTCTCCCCTTGCTAAAGAATAGATGGATTCCCTACTCCATGAAATATGCATGTCTAAAAAATTTTATATTTCACTTTCCCTGAAACAAGAAGGTCTCACTGGTCAGAATTCATTCTAAATAAATAAATTAATATACTTTCCACTAAAAGATAGATTGTTTGTTCTTATTTGATTATATATACCCAACATAATCGAAAAAAGCAGTGAAAATAATTGAAAACTTATCAAAAACTGTTTATTTATTGATAAAGAATTATTGAGTATCACCCTAATTTTTTAGGAGTGTTTTTTTAAATAGAAAGAAATAGACAGAAATGTGGTTGCAAAACGATTCAAGTTTGTTTTCCTTGAAAGTACTCGTTATTTGAAGTGTACACAACGTAGAAAACGGCTCAACAGCAGTCTTAGGTTCCAACTTTAGAAGAAGGTCCTCGTAAGAAACAAATGTCGCCGACTTTACTGCTTCATTTTCGGCATAGACTGCGTCCCTCCGGTTTCTGCGATCGTTCAGAACACGATGCAATTGTTTGAAGAGATCTCACGGGACAACTCATAGCATTGGGGATCGTCCGAGTCGTTTGTAGACGACGAAACTGTCTCGTAAATGCCTTTCTATGATGGCTTCTTATTGCCCCACGTACGGCATCTACACGACATTCTGACCTCTTTCCACCACTTATTGTTCGACCACTGCCTCCAGGATGCATTGAATGGATCTTATTTATGATATTCCTGATTTCTCGAGATTGCTCTCGATCCTCAGATTCCAAATACCTTTATAAAGAAAAAAATGTAAATAATGAAAATTGTTACTATTTTTTATGAATGTATTATACAAAAAGCAGTGATTAAATCTTTTTGGATGTTTATACACAATATATTCAATATTTGTAGTTGTAAAAAAATTTTTTTACTATTAAATAATTATGAACATTGTAGTTATAGAGCGACCAAGTTGAAGTGTTGTTTTTTGATATCCAAAATTGGCGTACACTTTAGCATCTTGAGTTGTGATCGGAAACACAGCAGCCGGGGTATTGTTAATCTATGTGGATGTAGTTTCTATGTGAACCTCGAATATTTTGAAAAAGTTGCATATTAACAAAATGGTAGGTCTTTAAACAATGAATTTTGATTTTTACAAAAAATTTGTTGTCTTATTTGTTTAAAAAAAGTACAGTACCGGCGAGAATTACGAGACCACCTGGTTTTTGTTAGGTTCTTGAAATCAGGTAATTTTCATAATACACAAACTAAAATTTTTACTGAAAGAAGCAAGAAAGATATCAAAATTCTGTGTCCAATGATTCCGAGTTTAAGTATTTTTGCTCATTTTTTCAGATGATATTGCAAGAAAAATCCAAATTTCAACACTTTTTTAAATTTCGAATAACTCCTGAAATAATGGCCATTTTTTAAGTATTCTAGGGCTCTTTTTAAAGATGATTGCTAATTATCACTTTCAAAACTTTTTAAAATCCTTTTTGCGAGCGCAAGAATTTTTTCAATTTTTAAATTATTTTAATTTTTTAATTTCTTATTTCAAGTTTAAATTTTGGCAAAACCCAATTTTGCTAGGATATTATTGACAAAATAGTCATATTTTATGTTAATTTGCATTTAAAGTGAGTCCAAGAACACTTCAAAATATCCACTATTTCAGGAGTTATTTAAAATTTAAGGAAATTTTGAAATCTTTACTTTTTTGGCCATATCTGGCCATATTTGGCCATTCTCGAGTTCTAACGCTCGATATTAAAAAAATTTTGTCAACGATATTTCTAAAACTTATTTTGTTTATTATCGCCCCTACTTAGTTTCATTTTGCAGGCAAGACAAGCGATATTATTGAGTCTTGCCTGCCAAAGAAAACTATCATTTTGACAAGTTACATGTGACATTATACTTAATGAATTTATGTTTTATAATCCGATAAAATGATTGAATCTCCACCTAAACCAAGTCAAAAGAAATCGGCAGATTAATCAGGTGAAAAGTATAAAAATTATCTAAAAAATTGATTGAAAAATTTTAAACACAATATTAAGACACATTTGCATTTGAGATTCGACATTCGACTGTGAATGTCTTTCATTGGTCGCTTTCTACTTTTCTTTGACGAGAAGCAATGAAAAAGCTTGTGATAAAATCATTAATTCTAATAAATGAACGATTTATACATATATGTTACTTCATCCAAATCTTTAACATTTTCATTGGATTTAATAGTTTAGTCAGTGAAG
The DNA here is from genome assembly GCA_037177015.1 of Euceroptres primus. NCBI lineage: Eukaryota > Metazoa > Arthropoda > Insecta > Hymenoptera > Figitidae > Euceroptres > Euceroptres primus. The sequence continues at coordinate 5,727 of JBAGKK010242310.1, read as the reverse complement.
AATTTTATAATTAAATTATTTTTCATATGGGTTAAAGTCGCATGTAGACACAGACAAAATTCAAGATTATCGCTTGTTCTCGATTGTTTCAAGATTTTATCGATTGAAATGTCAAGACAAGATTAATTTTTTTTACTTGAAGTTCGATACAAATTACACAGGCCCACAAAAAAAAACGTTGCCTGTACTTTTGACCAGACCAACTTTTTCTTACGTACTTTTCGACGCTGAATCCGAATCTGCAGATAAAAAATAACCTCCCGCATCATTTTTTGAGATATATGCAAAAAAACCCATTTTTTACGGGTTTTTCATGGTTTTTTGGAGTTTAAAAAAACGAAGAATGATACGATTAATTTGACCTCAGAATTGAATTCTACGGATCAAAACACATCGAAAACCATGGTTTGAATATTTTTTTCACGAAATTTCGACCCTTAATACGGTTTTGAAAAGTCTAATAGACCATAAAAATCCAAAATTCATTGTAAACTTAATTAATTAAGTTTACAATGAGTTTTGGCTTTTCATGGTCTATTAGACTTTTCAAAGCCGTATTAAGGGTCGAAATTTCGTGAACAAAATTTAAACCATGGTTTTCAATGTATTTCGATCCGTAGAATTCGATTCTGAGGTCCAATTAATCGTATGATTCTTTGCTTTTTTGAACTCCAAAAAATCATGAAAAAACCGTAAAAAATTAGTTTTTTGCATATATCTCAAAAAATGATGCGGGAGGCTATTTCTTAATTGCAGATTCGGATTCAGCGTCAAAAAATACGTAAGAAAAAGTTGGTTTGGTCAAAAGTACAGGCAACGTTTTTTTTGTGGGCCTGTGTTATTGAACTTGAATTTTATTGCCTTGTCTCGCTTGAATGCATCACTAAAATTATCTGATTTTATGCAACTTACAAAAAACAGGTGGTCTCATAATTCTCGCAGCTACTGAAGTTTAAGTAAATTATTTCATTAAAATTTAATATTCACATAGAGCGGAAAATTGTGTTGTATAACCATGTCGAATTTTAAATAAATCAGTCAAATAGTTTTCGAGTTTTCGTGTACGCCAATCTTGGACCTCGAAAAACAACACTTCAACTTGGTCGCTCTATATTTATGCAAAACATTATGCATACATAGTAAATCTGAAGGTTAGAGAATATTACATAATGACTATAATGTTATGTCATAATTAACAAATTCCTTCTTATCTCCACTAACGTTCCTCGTTTTGATTAAGTCTTGATTGAGTCTTAATTCGAGTTGAGGATGCCAATGAGAATATAAATTTATTGTTAAAACGATATCATTTATTGAATTTACAAAGATATTTTGTTCGATTAGTAATGAAACTTAAGATATTATTAATCGGTTGGTTTTCAAATTTGAGAAATCAGGCGACACAGAGAATCGATAACACAGGTTGGCAGTACCTTAAACACAAATACAAGGTGTGAGGACTCAGCTTTTGGGAACTTTGTGAATTTTAAAGTCTATTTGGTACTTACCAAGAAAGGATATCTTAAGATGATTATCGTTAATTAGTGGTGATAGAGAGATGTTTCAACCTACAAAATATGTATGGGAGATTATCGTCCGCCAAATAGTTTTATGATGTTTCCTTAAGAGTGCATGGGTGACTGGAAATTAGTCAAATGGAAAGTTGTAGATGCTGGTATCTTAAATAATGCGCTTTGAATTCTAAATAATCCTCAAAATACTAAAATCTTCCGCAATGTTTGCTGTAAATTTGTAGACACACGAGGAACGTTTGTCCGAATGTTTAAGATTTAAAATATTGTAAACATATGGGCATACACAGATTTGAGGTGCCGACACGCACACTAAATTCACAATGGTTGAAATCCTCTTTTGTCGATAACGATTCAAAACCTGGTTTTCATACAATATTTTAAGTTAAAGAGAAGCGAATTGTTTAGATTTCGATTTATAACAACACATAATAAGTTAGAAAATTAACCGACACGATGAGTTTCACTGATAACAATTAGTTTAGTTGAATTGACTTGACAACTTCTAGGTTGAACTAGGCATTTACAATTTCAGGTTTGCTGAGTTTAAGTTAACTTGATATCTCGACGGAATTCTACTGACTGACTCCTACTAACTAGAACTACTCTATCTATGACTAAAATGCAACTGAGACTAAAATGGAACTGAGCTTAAAAATGGAACTGGACTAAATTGGAACTGAACTTAGCTTAATTAGCTTAATTAGCTTAGTTAGCTTTAGCTTAACTTAGCTTAGCTTCGAGCACATATTTATACATGGCTAACGTACTAATGATTGACTGATGATCTTTTACCTGGCCTCCAATTGATATTTGGCATTTGGTGCTCGACGCAACGCAGCTCAGTCAAACGGAAAAGAAACATTGCCCTTTTAGTATGATATTCAACGCAACGCATCTCTGCTAAGGAAAGGAAACACTTTACCGTTTCTTGTTTTGACAGGATTTAATAACAATTAATTAATAGAGTCACGGGACGTGACAATCGAGAATGATAATTTATTATATATAAATTATGCACTATTTTTCCGCTTGTATGTAAGTGGACTTTTAAGTAGTGGAATGACTATGTAGGATATTTGGGGATGAAGGAATGAACAATATTCATTAATATGATTGAAAATAAATAAATGTTTAGGTATATTCTTTATTAAGAAATGGTTAAGATCTAAAATTAAATTTTAGAGGCCAAAAATGATTTTTCTAATTTAGGCGTTTGAGAAGTCGGTAAGGTGGTTGAAAATATTTATGATAGAAAATGTCTGCTTAGCAAGTAAAATCTAGAGCTGGCTGGAGAAGTGGTGCACGCTGACAACGTTTGGCTTGATATCGGGATAGGTTATAATTGGTTTTATCTGGCTGTGCCGCGCTGAGGGACCATAATGAAAATGATACCTTGGCACGCGAGCGACCCGCCACAGCAGCCAGTCGGTCTGCACGATATTACTATTTGCACAAAATTACCCCGCAAGATTGCTGTACTTACGAACACTCGAGTTTCGATCAACTTCATAGTCGCTCGCCCTATTCCTAGTCACCCTCTCATTCTCGCGTGCGTACCTACCTAGATCGTCCTTGTACGGTAATTACTTCCCCATGAACTACAAACGTAACCGAGAATCAAATTAAAAATTGTACTTGCACATGCGTGTCTAGATAATCGACTGAAATGGTTTCGCTAGTTTGCATGAAACGCTGCGCTTTCAAGATGGTACGAAGATAATCGTGAATCGTATTCACTATAGAATACAGTATCGTGAGGTTCTTTGAATGTCAATATAACCAATATTAACATCAAATATTTTATATGGTTACCTTTAATTATTAATTAATCCTCCAATTATTAATTAATCCAATTAGGTAACCATATTATATATGTTTACCTCCAATATAATACCTTCTGTCTGATAAAACCTAGCTTTTATAAGAAATACTATTTATTTTAACTATTTTTTTAAGCAGAAAATCACGTACATTTAGAATAAATTTTACACAAAGGAACATTCTTGTATAAGGAACTAATTTGGAATGAATGAACACTAGTGTATTTCAAAGAAAAACTTTTTTTCAAAAAAGGTCACTATTTATCGTTTTCTTGTGAGGTTCCCAAAGAAAGTGAACACGTTTTTTTTTTAAATCGGTTAATATTAACACGTGGCGCTCAGCCCCTGAAGTCTCCCGAAAGATTAACATGGGGAAAAAGACAAATCTTTGTAAATGTTGTTTAAAACGTGAAAATATACGATTAACCATAGGCAATACTTTCGTCATTTGATGAAAACTCTTTAAGGAATATGAATCTATCATTGATTTTTTATTTCCACTCTCATAAACCCCTTTTATGGGATCCAAAAATCCACCCCCATAAGAATAGTAATCATAATTTCACAGAATATTGACATTAGTTATCACTTTTTTCCCATTTTCCTTTTTCAGGTCCACATTAATAAGAAAATCACGCGTTAAATAAGCGTTAAATAATACATATTTTATTTTTATGAATTTTATATTGTTTAAACAATTTTTATTCACTCAAATAAATAATTAATTTTTCACAAATATTTTAAATGAAAGGTGCTTTCTCAATGCAGCAAGCTAATTATTTAATATGAAGAGTCAAAGTATACATTATAGTTGTTTTTTAATTGTTTAAACAATGTTGAAATATTAAAACGTAACTTCTAACCTGAATGCGGTAGAAAATCACAGTTCTTTTCTGAATTTTTCAACAAATTTCACAAGTTTATTATCATAAAAATTTTTTCCCACTTCCTGTAAATTGTTGAAAAATTTTTATTTGGTTAAATAATTTAAAAATTTTAAAATATCGTGAGTTAATGATATTTTTATCATACTAAATCTTAATAGATCAATATGAAAGGTTGGCGAATTAAATAATTATTAATTGCTTAAACAATTGATAAATAACTGAAACTAATTCGCCAAGCTTTCATTTTGATTTATTAGGTTACAGTGATATAAAAATACTACTAATTCACAATATTTTAAGTTTAAAAAATTATTTAATCAAATAAAAATTGTTTAAACAATGTACAGGAAGTTTAAAAAAGTTTATATTATAATAAACTTGTGGAACTTGATGAATAATTTAGAAAAAACTATGATTTTCTACCGCATTCAGATTTGAAGTTAGGAGAAAGTTGCCTAAGACATGCCCCCTTCCATACTTTCCGAGAATTTTCGATTTTAAGGAACTTTAGAAGCAAGAGCGATTACTGACATCATAGTTTCATGTTTGCTTTACAAAGTTCATATGATTAAAAGTTCAAAAAAATGTTTAAAAATCAATAAATTTCGATGTTAAAAAAATATATATTTTTCCCGTCTTAGGTAAAATGAAAAATGTTATTCATCTTAGGTCAATAATTTACTGATATAAAGTGAATAAACAACATTTTAAAAAATTTCTTGTTCATGATCAAAAAGCAATAAAAAGGTTAGGAAAGGTACTAATTATGGCGGTAAATTTAAATATCTGACATATTTTTTGTGAACCGTCCGTAATTCATAGATAAGGCAGATTACGCTTTTATCAGAAGTTTTCTAGTCTAACCGGGGCCCGTCTTAGGAACTTCGCATGTTTACAATTTTAAAAATATTTGAATTAAATAGCATAAAAATTAATAAAACGTAAGTAACAATTACAAAGTTTACAAAATTATCTATAAAAAATAACTTACTCTTTCAAATCATTAGAAGTTATTAAATCACAACTTCTAAAACAGGTAAAAGTTCGTTCTCTAATGTACAAAAGTAATTTTTCCTTTCTGTTTTCGTTAATTTACTTCCAATGTAAAAACAAAAACTTTCAAAATAACTAGAATTCTGCTAAGCAAGCATCTTCATATAGAAGTCATGAATATAATGTTTTCATACAAAAATATTAAGGGTGGACCGTCTTAGGCAGCTTTCCCCTACATTTCAACATTTCAACAATTAAATATTGCTTAAATAATTGAAAAACAACTGAAATGTTTACATTGATTTTTAATATTAATTAATTAGCTTGTTGCATTAAGAAAACGACATTCATTTACAATATTTGTAAAAAATAAATTATTTAAACAATAAAGAATTAATTAGAAATTAAATTAAATCGTGTGATTTATCCATTAATGTGGATATGAGAAAGAAAAATAGAAAAAAGTGACAATTTAACGAAAACATTATATAT
>JBAGKK010242203.1:0-21386 GCA_037177015.1 Euceroptres primus | reverse complement strand
AAAACTTTATGGAAGATTTTGGAAGAATCAGGAAGTCTCTGGGAGATCCTAAAACACTCAAAAATCTAGAGTGTAGAGTACTTTTCGGGATTTCAAAAGATTTAATGAATCTACAAGTTTATGGAAAATTAAAAATTTACTAGAAGATTTTAAAAGTTTGTTGAAAACTCTAGATGTCTTGAAAAATTTTAGAAACTTCTAGAATGTCCGGGAAGTTGGCACCTCCAACTTGAATTTTCAAAAAAATGAAATTTGTGCTGAATTGTGCTAGATTTGTGCTCAATCGTGCCGAAAAATATTCTTTGAAAAAATAGAAATTTGAGGCAAAATTTTCAAAAAAATTTTTTTAGCTCAGCACCGCCATTCTGTTTATTCAAAGAAACAAAAGTTGTGCTGAATTGTGCTAGATTTGTGCTCAATTGTGCCGCAAAAGATTTTTCAAAAATACATATCAATATTTGAGCCAAAATTTCAAAAAAAGTTTTTTGAATTAGCACCGCCAACATCAATTTTCAAAAAAATGAAAGTTTTGCTGAATTGTGCTAGATTTGTGCTCAATTGAGCTGCAAAAGAATTTTCGAAAATATCAAAATTTGAGCAAGAATTTCCAAAAAAAGGTTTTGTTACCCCAGCACCGCCATTTTGTTTTTTCAAAAAAAAAAGTTGTGCTGAGTTGTGCTAGCCTAGCACAACAAAATTTCCCTAAGACGCTTTTCGCTCAGAAGTATATTTTTGAAATTACATCAACTTTTTTGAGCTTGTAAGAACTTTTTTACCCAAAATTTCTTAATTTGCATTTTTGAAAATTTTGGGCCAAAAATGTATTACAAGTTCAAAAAAGTTGAGCTAATTTTGAAAATATAAGTCTTAGGAAGGTTTTGTTGTGCTAGGCTAGCACAACTCAGCACAACTTTCCCATTTTCGAAATTCGCATTTTTGAAAATTTCGGGTCAAAAACTGATTACGAATACAATAAAGTTAAGCTAATTTCAAAAATAGAATTCTGAGAAAAAAGTGTCTTAAGGCAATTTTGTTGTGCTAGGCTAGCACAACTTTGCGCAACTTTTTGATTTTCAAAATTCGCATTTTTGAAAATTTTGGGTAAAAAATGTATTACAAGTTCAAAAAAGTTGATTTATTTTCGAAACTTTACTTCTGAGCGAAAAGCGTCTTAGGGATGTTTTGTTGTGCTAGGCTAGCACAACTCAGAATTTTTTTTTTTTTTTGAAAAAACAAAATGGAAGTGGTGGACCAAAAAACTTTTTTTGGAAATTTTGGCTCAAATTTTGCTATTTTCGAAAAATCTTTTGCGGCACAATTGGGCACAAATCTAACACAATTCAGCACAATTTTTGTTTTTTTGAAAAAACAAAATGGCGGTGCCGGGCCAAAAAAAGTTTTTTGGAAATTTTGGCTCAAATTTTTATTTTCTCGAAAAATCTTTTGCGGCACAATTGAGCACAAATCTAGCACATTTCAGCACAAGTTTCATTGTTTTGAAAATTAAAGTTGACGGTGCCAACTTCCCGAACATAATTCTAGAGCATTCCAAAGATTCTGAAAGTTCAGAAATTTAAGGAGTATTTTATTAGATTCTAGACAGGAATCTAAGATTTTTGAGAATTTTTTAAGATTCTGGAGAATTGAAGCTCCCTTGGTATTTTTAAAAGGAAAAAACTTACCTCCTTTTTTTAAAATCCCATTTTTCGAAAATTTGCATTTTTCAACAAAAAGAGCCAGTTTGCCTCCCTTTATTTCAAAAAAACAACCAAAATTTTCATTTTTCAACAAAAAAGGCTGGTTTTCCTCCCTTTATTAAAAAAACCAAAATTTCCATTTTTCAATAAAAAGGGCCGGTTTGCCTCCCTTTATTTCAAAAAACAACCAAAATTTCCATTTTCCAACAAACAGGACCGGTTTGCCTCCCTTTATTTAAAAAAAAAATTTCAAAATCCCTAAAGCAACTAGAAAAAAGGTCCTAATATAAGGGCACTATTGCCTCCCTTTGCTTGGAAATTCTGGCCAAAAATAGTAGAATTGCCGCGATCAACCCGGGAAAAGGGTAGAAATAAAGCTTATAGTTTTTGCCTCCTTTTGTATAAAAAAAAACAACAAAATTTAAAAATCCCTAAATCAACTAGAAAAAGGTACGAAACAAGTGCACGTTGGCCTCCCTTTGCTCGAGAATTCTACGGAAAATTGTAAAATCCCGCGATCAACTAGAAAAAAGGTGCGAAACCAGTGCACGTTTGCGTTGTTGAAATCAGGAGAAGTCGTTTATCAATTGCTTTAGTAAGCTTATTTTGTAGAAAAATATTCTCTTACATAGTAAGGATTGCTAATTCATTTAGTTAGGTTACTAAATGAATTTGTAGTTTTTTTACTGTAAATTAGTAATTTTTAAATTAAAGATTAGTAGAAACGCTTATTACAGCAATTGATAAACGGTTTAGTAGAAAATTACTAATTCTTCTTAGAGAGAATTTCTTAAAAAAATAGTTTTTTGAGATTATACATAAATGTAAATACAGTTATAGCTAAACTCGAGAATATCATAAATTCTATAATAAATATTTTATATGGTTCATTTAGTTGAGTAAATTATTTCTATTGTACAGGTTCAAGAAGAAAAGATTTTTTCCATGAAAGTTTTCGGTAATAATTAAGAAATGATACCTGGAAAGATTTATTTTTCACCTGAAAAATCTGGAAGTCCTGTAATTTTTTTAAGGAGGAACGTTAGACACCCAAGTTCAACCGTTTTCATGCAAATTTACAGATTGCGAGTATAAAAAAGGCGCTTGCGGCTCAAGCTGGAGGAGGCGGTGTTCAAGAAGCTGACATGGCTGGGGGTGGAACAGGTGCTGGAGGCAGTGAATCTGGCAGAGAAGCATTACCAGTTCCCCCTGATGCAAAGAAAAAGCAACAGAAGGCGAAGGGTATTAGAGGAAGCGGTAAGTTCTGGAAGACTTAAAAATCTAGTTACATCCAAGATCTTCATTCTCGTTTCTGATTAACACTAAATCATCCTAGTTTTTGATACTTTCATTACAAATTTTCCAAATCTTGAAATACGTATTCCAAAGTTTCGAGTTTCTTTTAAGTCTCTAAACTTTTCCTAACGAGACTTTAAATTTAACAAGTTTCTCAAAAAATTTTTCTTGTAAAAATGTATCTCTTAGATGCAAGACATTAAGAGTGAAAATCGTTTTCGCTAATTAAGACTGCAAAGAGTTTCCTCGGAAGAGAGTAAATCAGGGTGGAAGATGGAATCTTCAATTATTATTAAGTCGTGTATATAACGTGTACGAAGGATTTTCAAGTTCAGATGTTGCGTACGTGGCTGTTTTTTGAGAGTTTGAGCTTGGAAATCTTGACAATTAACATTGCTACCTTACTCAAGTATCCGGATTTTGTTTGTACAATCTCTTTTTGTTGTCATTCGTATTTGCCTTAGACGTCTTAAGAGTATTTCGCAAACGCAAGCGAATTAGAACTTACTACTCGCAATGGACAGACTTGTGATTTTTACCCTGTGATATTGATATTACTCTGATTTAACGATTCGAATATTTGGTAAGATTCTGTCATCGAAGAAGCTAAAGTACGCCGATTGAGTCTTATTGATAAAGTTATCGACGACAGCGTTTGTCGATTAAGTTTTGGATTTTCACTGCCAAAGAGGTAGTCTTGGAAATGAGCACATTTCCCTAGAGACAGTATATTATTATTATAAAGAGTTTCAAGTATAGAGTTTAGTGTAAAAACAACAAAATAGTTACTTTTAGAATTTAGTTCATCAATTACAAGTTTCCCAGCATAAATTATTATCAATACTTTGTTTTTTATTTTTTTTTTCTCGGGAATTTTCCCTTTTTTCTTCACTGACATATATTTTTGCAGGGTGTCTAGCGTTCTGGAAATTCTTAAAAACCTGGAAAAGTCTTGAAATTTTTTTTACCTGGAAAAACCTGAAAAAGTCCTTGAATTTCACTCATAATCCTAGAATTCTTATCTCTCTAAATTTAAATGAGTAGTTTTCTTCAAATGACAAGCTTGCAGCATCAGGTCAGAGAATTCTGGAACGTCAGGGAATTTAAAAATAGTCAGGGAAAATCAGGGAAAGTCAGGGAAAACTTTCAAAGAGTCAGGGAATCTTTTTGATTCAACAAATTATAATTATATCTCAATAGTTATAATTATAATTTAACATTTGTCATAATTACATATTTATAATATTACAAAATCAGAGATCATAGTAAGTCCACTATTACCCATTTTCCCTTTTATTCTGAAAATCTCCTAAAATCACTTTTTTTTTATAGTTTCATTCCTTTTTCTCCCTTTTTTCTCTTTTTATATTCAAATTTAAAAACAATTTCCCAAGAATTATGAGAAATAGGAACTTTGACAATCAAAAACTTTTTTAATGTTTTCTTAAATATCCCATAATTTCCAAATTTTCAAAATCTACGAAAGTCTCTTAAAATCTCTTAAAGTCCTCTAGAATCTTTAAAATTGATTTAAAATCCTTGAAAATTCTCCAAAATATTTGAGACTCTTCTAGAATATTCTGGGTTCTCCTGCAATAATCTTATAAAATAATATCCCGAAATTTTTCAATATTCTACAACATATTCTAGACTCTTCTAGAATCTTTTAAATTTTTCTGAATACTTCCGTAACCTTCTAGAATTTTCTACAGAATCTTTCAGAATCCTCCAAAGTCTACAAAAGATTACCGAAATTCTCTCAAATTCTTTAGAATCTTCAAAACTTATCTGAAATCTGTAAAAATTCTCCAAAATATACTAGACCGTTTTAAAATTTACAGTCAGGGTTTTTCTAGATTCTTCCATAATTTTTTAGAACCTTCTTGATTCTAAGTAAATAATTTTATTTATATATAATAATCTTATATAACCTTAAAGAATTCTTAAAACAATCTTAAAGAATTCTAAAAAATTCTTTAATATTCCACAAAATATACTAGTATGTTTCAGAATCTTCTAAAATCGTCTAAAATCTTCTGGAATCGTCAAGAATATTCTGAAATGCACCTGAAGTTTTGAACGTTCAAATGAACGAACTTTTTTTCTTAACTTAAATTTATCTTGAAATATCCTTCAATCTAGAAAATGAAGAGAAATTTCATCAGCTTCTTTATCATTACATTAGTTTCTATATTAATGAACCAATATTTTAGAACAAATTTGTGTTTAAAATGAAATCAAATCAAAATTTCGTTCATTTGGATGTTCAGAACTTCAAGCATATTATTCTGAAGTGCTTTAGAATTTCCAGAATTATGCAAAATGCTTTAGAATCCTCTCAAAAGACTAATAATCTTGAAGAATCTTCTAGACTGTTTTCAGAATCTTCCTAAAATTTTGTAGACTTTTTAAGCCGTAAAAAAAAAGTCTGGAAGAGACTAGAAGATTTTAGAACTCTATGGGAAATTTTGGAAGAACCAGGAAGTCCCTGGGAGATTCTAAAACACTACAAATATTCTAGAAGATTTTAAAAGTTGGTAAAGTTCAAAAGTCGCGAAGGATTTTAGAAAATTATAGAGCTATTCTGAAAGTTTAGAAATTTGAGGAGTGTTTTATTAGATTCTGAACAGGAATCTAAGATTTTTGAGAATTTTCTAAGATTCTGGAGAGTTGCAGCTTTCTTGGTATTTTTAAAAGAAAAAAAACTGCCCTCCTTTTTTTAAAATCCCCTTTTTCGAAAAAGAAATACCCTATTTTCCCTAAAATTGAACTGCTGAACCACTGTGATCTCTGTATTATGTAATTATAATTTCAATTATAGCGGCAAATAACGGTAAGGGAAAATAAAAAATTGGTCAGGGAAAGTCAAGGAATTTTAAAATTGGAATTTTGTAGCAACTCGGAATGAAATCAGGAGAAGTCGTTTATCAATTGCTTTAGTAAGATTTTTGTAGAAAACTACATATTCACTTAGTAAGGCTTACTAATAAATTCATTTAGTTAGTTTACTAAATGAATTTGTAGTTTTTTACTGAAAAATAGTAATTTTTCATTAAAGACTAGTAGAAACGCTTACTAAAGCACTTGATAAACGACTTATTAGTAGAAAACTACTAATTCTTCTTAGAGAGTATTTTCTTGAAAAATAATTTTTTGAGCTTATACCGATAAATACAGTTAGCTAAACTAAAGAATTGCATAAATCGTATAATATACATTTTACATGGTTCATTTAGTTGTATAAATTATTTTTATCGTACAGGTTCCAGGAAAAAAGATTTTTTTCATGAAAATTTATGATAATAATTAAAAAATGATACCTGGGAAAATTTATTTTTTACCTGGAAAACCTGGAAAAGATCTGGAATTTTTTTAAGGAGAAACGCTAGATACCTTGATTTTTGTCGGTCGAGAGCTTTTTCAAAATAAATACATTTTTATTTCTATACGTTCTCAAACGCAAAAGCTGATCAGTAAATTTACATTTGAGCTTAAGCATTGGAATTATTTTATTTGTACAGTCAGTATTAGTAAATTTTTTAACGGTTATATATAAATTAAAGAACGAAAAGAACTTGCGTATTTTTATTTGTAGTAATTCATTGTTTATTCACTGGTTAGTTTAATTTTTAACTACTGCTCTACATTCGACGTAATAAGGTAGCTTAGCTTAGTGAAGGAGAAGAAAATGTTAGATTAAAGAGTTGTAATTGCTAATGGAATAAAAAGTAATTTATTTTAGCGAGGCTTTTCTATTTCTTCGTTCCCTTAACGCCTCATCCTTTACAATGGGAAGCATTCTCGAAGAAATCAAGCTTTTTCACTCGACCAGGAATTTCTTATTTTTATCAGAAATTGAACTTTGGATAATCAGCGTACAAAAGTTCACACAGAGTATTTAGACAGAAATTTTCTTTTGATGTTTTATGGTTTCAAAGCCACGCAGTCGACGCACATCTAGCGAGTGTACATTTTATCCTTGGTGTTTTAATCCTCTTCTACAATTTTTAACGATCGATTAGTCTTAAATCATGCGACTAATGGGGATTTTCAGGACCTTCTAATCTGATTGACGACAGCATGAACTGACAATGATTGATCAGAGAAATGTGGAAGATCCGGGATCGATATTAGGTGAAAGCTTTGTGGCAAAGGCACGGATTTTCTCTACTGTGCAATGGTGCAACGCCAACTTCATTCTGTGTGTAATTTTTGTACTTTTCGAAAATAAAGCTCACCTCTTCCGAACAATCCTGATTATTTATTCTCTAAGATTTAAAAAAGAATTTATTTTTACTTGAACGTTCCTTAGAAAATAGAAATGCTAGTTTAATACTTTTTGATTATTTATTATTCTGATACATTTTAGTTTCATCGCCAGACCCGTGGGTATTCTAAGATAAAATAACCGAGAACACATTTTCGCTGAAAACTCGCTCTCAGACACATTAGAGAGATGATAATTCTCAGCTGATAGGATTTCATTTTTACTCACATTTACCGTTCATACCGATGATTTCAAAGTATTAAAACCTAGTTTAATAAAAATCGACGTGTTTTGAACAACACAAATCGATTATTTACACACACGTTCGTTTAGAGTTCTTCGAGTCGTTTTGAAAATCAGGAATCACAAAATTTTGTTTAGTCTTCTTCGTGACGTTTAAAAGTGCTTGAGAAAAAAAATTTGTACAGTCAATCGAGGATAAATCGCATATCACTCAAAGGTAGCTTTCGAATTAACGCTTTATTAATCACAACATATTATTGCTTTCAACGTATTTAACATTCATTGTCGACTCTCGTTAAAACAGTGCTTTATTTACAGAATCGATTTCCTCGCCATTTACATCAAAGAGATGAAGAAGGTCAAGAGGGATTTGAAATTTTGATCCAGAATCAAAGTAGGCTCAGAGCATTGGGCTCAGATATGCTGAGAAGCCTACTCAGAAACATCTTTATTGGATTTTTGAATTTAGAGAAAAAATTCAAATGAGACTGATTGTAAAGTCTAAACTCGGAATAAGGTGCAAATTTCCAGATATTTTGAATTCTGATTGGTGCATTTTTTTATATAATAAAATTATTTTCAAGATAGGTTTGTCTTGACCCTTCAAGCAAATCGATTTACAATTTATAGTCTAAATACCTATGAATTTCCTGTACTTAATACGTATTTACACAATTTTTTGGACATTCGGTACAACAATGTTATGCACAAAAATTTGATTAGCGATATATTTGTTACATAAAATATTTATTAACTAATGTTGTTATCGTTGTCACAACAATACGATTAAAAGTAACAAGAGAGCTTCTCCCTTTATCACATATATTTCTACGTTTTGCAATTCCTACAGTCTGCAGAGAAAAGGTGAAAAGTTGAGAAATGTTATTTAGCGAAAAATTTGATCTTCTCGATTTACAAAAGAATATCAAGTTCTTATTTTGCAACGATGTAAAGGATTTTCTTAAGTTTGAGAAATCGAGTTCTACTTTTTGATGGATCTTAAGGTCAGATTCGGTGTCCTTTCTCGAGAAAAAGGGAAAATTATTTCAATATTCACAAGAATTCGCCTTCTAGTGACTAAAATGCGTTCTTACATTGAAATTTTTTTATTTACAAAGAATTGAGTTTCTTTGGCGCAGTACATTTTTGTATCTTTTTAAATACGTCCATTTCGTATTATCATACGTCCATACGTTTTTTTGTATTTACAGAATCTTACGTTTTCACATCCTTAAGAGCTATTATTTTTAATAGCTTGGATATAGTTTTATTTAATTACAATAAATACAGTATTCAATTATGTACAAAATAATTTATCTTACGTGAAGCTTGAACCACTTTTTTCCAGTGATCTTGATGCGTTAATTAATTTACGATAATTTCATCACAGAGAGAAACAGAATTTCGATTATACAGAGAGACCTGGAAATTAAATGCAAAATTTATTTCAATAATTGAAAGCAGTTTTTGGACATTTTTATAAAAACTATGATCGATTAATGGAATTCGTTTTTCTAGCAGAATTTTAGTGGAAGTGTTAAGAGACAAAATTTTGTGTACGTACAATTTATAGTTTCATTTGATTTCAAGTTACTCTGTATATTCGGTTTCCTTTAATATTTTACAAAACTGCACTCTAAACAACTTATCTAAAAAAAATTCTTTCAAGCTAAAGAAACTCGATGCAAAGATTAAAAATTCTAAAAACTTGATACGAAGACTAAAAATTCGCTAAGAAGATTAAAACCTAATAATAAATATATGTAGAAAAGATAAATACTGATATGTTTTTAGTTCTAAAATGAATTGGCTATTTGGTATTTTGATTTTAATTTCAGCAGATGATCATTTTTGAAAGGATTTGAAAAAATTATAATGTAATTTTTCCATTACGTTAAATATTTTCTTAAAACTTTAACACTATATCATTGGTTATTAATTTAATAATAATAATATTTAATATTAACAATAATATTAATTATTTTAATATTATTTTTAATAATAATAATATTTCCAAAATTTATTTTTAAATCTAGCTTAACATAGTCTTTATAAAATTTTTCCCTGTATATTTTCCATTTTTTTCGTAAACTTACATGGAAAAATTACATTTTTGAAGTGTTGTGTCAAGTATAGAAAAAAAATTTTAAACTGAAAAGTAGATTGTACCAATTAGGTATTCAGTTTCTGATTATTTATGTCTATAATTTCTCCTCTAGATATTTGCCTGATTTTCTCGAATTCATTAGATAAAAAAAGGAAATTATTGTATATTGCGGAAGAAATGCTATAATCCTATTATTTTTTTCATTTTTTAATACTGCACACCTATATGTATAGGAATATTTTATTCAGTACGTACTTAGGTATGTATTCCTATTTAAAATGAGCTTGTTAGAAATTTTGAAACATTTTTTTTTGAATATGAAATAGTGATTCGTTATTCGTTCGATAGATATGCATCGAAAACTTAGTACCTTGTTTCTCATTTTTAATGTTTAATTAATTATTTATTTATTTCCTATACGATCACTGGTTTCTTAGATATCGGCTTTAGGTTTGCCTCTATCAACGAAATATCTCGCGAAATATGTTCCTGCTATAAAGGAATGTCATTTTGGCTTATAGGTCCATTTCCTATCCTTGTATTCAATTCTTTCGTGGGAATTGAATTTTCTTTGGAATCTTTATTTGCTTCCTTAGATACTACGGATGTTATTGAATTCGAATCACCTTCGTTGTTCTTTGCTAAAGTCTGAGTCGAACGTGATACCAAAGCAGGTGGAGGCTTTCCGTTCTTTTTATTCATTGATTCCATTTCATAATCTGAAACATTCGGGTTGAAAATTTAGGAAGTGAGAAAAATGTAAAATTTTCTTCTATTTTCAATTTGTGAGGGAAGAATAATAATTTTTTTAATTAAAAATTCAAATAATACGGAGCAAATTTTTCTTTTTCTTTTGGACAAATTGTTTTCCAGGGATCATAGTAAATTCTTTGCCCCCCCCCCCTATTATTCTCAAATAACCCTAAAATCCCTTTGTTTGAGAATTTTATTTATTTTTTCCCCCTTTTTTTATTCAACGTTCCGATTAATTTTTCAAGTATTATGAGAAATAGAAACTTGACATACAAAGACTCTTTCAATATTTTCTGAAATTTTCCATAATTTTCAAATGTTTTAAACGCTTCCATAATCCACTAAAATTTTCTGGGGTTTTCTAGGATCTTTTAGAATCCTTTAAAATCTACAAAACGCTCCAAAAATCTCCTTAAATCTTCGAAAATATTCAAACTTTATCTGAAATCTGTAAAAATTGTTTAAAAAATTTTATACTGTCTTCAAGAGTCTTCCAAACTCTTTCAAAATCTTCTAGATTCTTCTAAAATCTGCCGTAATTTTCAAAACTTGTCCAAATCTATTAGAATTGTCTGGAACCTCAAATTGATCTATTTTCAATCTTCTCAATATTCAAAAAATTTTCCAAAATCTATTTAAATTTTCCAAAATATTCTAGACTGTTTCAGAGCCTTCTAAAATTTTCTGAAGTCTTTTATAACTTTGTAGGATCTTCTAGATGTTTTCAGAATTTCCAAGAATGTTTTAGAGTCCTCCCAAATTTTCAAAACACTGTCGAAATGGAAAAATTCTCCAAAATATTCTAGACTATTCCAGAATTTTTAGAACTCTTCCGTAATATTCCATAATCTTCTGGACCTATCCAGAATCTTTTAGAATCGTCCAAAATCTATAAAAGATTCCCGATATTTTCTCAAAAATTTCTACCGTAATTAATACCAGGTTTCACTTTTCAAAACTTATCTGAAACCAGTAAAAATTCTACAAAAGATTCGAGATTTCTCCATAATCTTATAAAATCATCTAGATTCTTCTAGATTCTTCCATAATCTTTTAGAATCTTCTAGATTCTCTTATAATGATCTTATAAAATCTTATAGAATATGAAGAAATTCTTTCAAATCGATAAAAGACTCACATAGCGCTTTCAGAATCTTCCTATAATTCTGTAGACTTTTTAAAAGTCTTAAAAAGAATCTAAAAGAGACTAGAAGATTTTAGAAGTTTATGTCAGAATTCAAAAGATTTTTGAGGATTTGAACAAATTCTGAAACAATGTAGAATATTTTTGAAAATGATAATAAATTTTAGGGTGTTTTTGAGGATTTAAAAAAATTTTAGAAGACTCTAAAAAGTCTGAATATCACTGTAAGAGTTAAAAAAATCCTAGAAGATTTTAGAAGAGGTTCCAGGAAGTGCTGGGGAATTTGAGAAGATTTTGGAAGAATCAGGAAGTCTCTGGAGAATTTGAGAAGATTTTGGAAGAATCAGGAAGTCTCTCTGGAACATTTTACAACATTCTAACAAAAATCTAGATTGGACATTTTTGAAGGATTTCAGAAGATTTAATGAATGTGAAATTTTTAATACATATTTTAAAAATTTCTAAAAGGTTGTTGAAAAGTACAGAACATTTCACGAAGGATTTTAGAATATTCTAAACAGGAATCTAAGAATTTTGAGAATTTGTTTAGATTCTGGAGAATTACAGAGGACTCATATTTCGGAATTTTTATTTATTAATAAACTTTAGTTTTTCTTTTAAAAATGTAACATTTATTAACAGTTATCAGCTCTCTTGGTCTTTTAAAAGAAAAAAATTTCCCCTTTTTTTAAAAAAGTCCCCTTTTTCGAAAAAGAAATCCCCTATTTTCCCTAAAATAGGGGATTTATTTTTCGAAAAAGGGGAAATTTTTTTCTTTTAAAAATACCAAGAGAGCCAATAACTGTTAATAAATGTTACATTTTTACAAGAAAAACTAAAATTTTATTAATAAATAAAAATTCCGAAATATGAGTCCACTGTAAAAGTCCTTCCCCTAAAATTGAAGTAAAAAACTGAGTAATAAACTTAGTAGTTCAATTTTAGGAAACATAGGGGATTTCTTTTTCGAAAAAAGGGATTTTTTTAAAAAAAAGGGGACATTTTTTTCTGTTAAAAATACCAAGGGAGCGAGTAGTAAAGGTATATGCAACATTTATAGTTGCATATATACAACATTTATAGTTGCATATATTGCATATAATATATACAACTTAAGAAAACTCAAATTTGACTACCAAATAAAATTATATTTCAAAATGAGTCTTAGTTTAATTAAAAAAAAATGGACCACTGTAATCCCTGTTATTCTAAAAATAGAGTAACGTTTTACAAATATTTTTGGAATTTGTAATAACTTACTTTCGCTTTGAGTGGAACAATCTGTAGTGGTGATAACATCTTTCTTGACAGCCTTATTTTGATCACAGGTGACTGCTGTCAAAGTGACAGGTGCCATCAAATTCGATGCATTAGTGAGTCCAGAACTTTTTGTTGTATTATGCCTATTTGGCATCATACTTTGTCTTACATTTCTTTCCGGCCGAATTAAAATGATGTACAGCTGTAAAAAATTAGAAATTGCAATTAAATTTATATTTTTCGCGTGAACATAAATTTAATACGAATTTCGTTATATATTGGAAGACATAAGTAAAATAAAATGAAATGAAATAAAGAAAAAAATAAAGTAAAGGAAAAAGGAAAATGGTGAACATAAAATTTAAAAAAGTAATATAAAATCAGGAAAGAAGGTTTTTCTATCATTGGCTTTGCAGTTTCGAAGTTTCTGAAGTTTCAAAGTCGACTCCAAAACCAATGAAGGAAAATGTAAAAACCATTAAATTATTTTCGCATTTTTTAAATTTTCTGATGAATTAAAAACATTTATGGAAAATAATTAATTTAATTAAAATTAATTCATTTAATTAAAATGATCTTCATTTAAAAATGCATCTATTTATCAATGATTTCTTATTTTGCAACCTGTTTCGGTTTAGTTTGAGGACTAAGTAAATTGCCCGGTTTATACTCAGAAGTTTAACTTGATAGCAATCAAGAGGTCAATGATTGCTGGAGTTTAGCATCGAGCAAAACTTTCCTGGCGAGGAAGTTTCTTGCGGAAGAGGAAACTTCGAGACGATCCGGATGTGGATACGCCTTACCTTTGGACTGAAGAGGCAAGCTATAGTCACGGATGCCGAAAGACTTATTGTTATCGACATCGAGGTAATCCTTAGAGCCACGTGATTTCCGGTACCAAAATACAGAGGGACAAACGCCAGCCATATAACACACGTGGTGTACATCGTAAAACCTAAATTGAAAATAAGATTGAGTTCATAAAATCTATTGGAGGAAAATTTCACCAGCTTCTACCCCTATAAACATTTTCCAAATGCTCTGACAAATAGAATATTTTTTAGAATTCTTGAAAACTCCAGATAATTTCAAAATGTTCTGGTCTATTTTATAAAAGACAATTTTTCTAAAACGTTTTGAACAATCTTGGAATGTCAAAATTTTTAAATTTTTAATTAGCAGAATCTACCATTCTAGGATTCAGAACATTGTATAGAATATTCTGAAATTGTTTAGAAATTATCACCTTCTGTTTTGTGATTTTTTGTGTATTATATTATTGATAATAAAAGTTTCCAAAAGTATTTTTAAATTTCTCTAGTAAATTTACAATCTTGCTTTCTGCTTTTCAGATTCAAAATATTTAACAGCTTTCGAGAAAAGAATTCAAAAAGGTCCAAAAGTTTCAATTTTTTATTGTTGATATTTTTTGTTTTTTAAGATCATAAAATAAAATTACAGGCCCAAAAAAGTAATTTATACTACCGGTTACGATATTGTGAGACCACTAATTTTTCGTTCTCTTCATTTTAATAATATACAGTACCGACCAGGAATAAACAGGACATAAACCAAAAACAGGACCTGTTTTTTGTCAGATGCATAAGTTCTCATAATTTTTATAATCTACGAGATAACATTTTTTCCATAAAATAATACGAAAGCTGTCAAAATTCTACATAAAATAAGCCCAAGGTGCAGTGATTTTGTTTATTCTGTAAGAAACTAATGCAAAAATAATTCATTTTTCTATTTGTACTAAAAATTGTAATAACTGACGAAGTAAATAATATTTTTTAATGTCCTTAGGCTCATTTTAAAGTTAAGTCTCCATAGAATTTCATGAATGTATGAAAAGAATTCTCCAATTTTTTTCCCCGATTTCGCAAAAACTGAAGTTGGTACAGAAAAGTTGTAAAATTTCAGTAATGTGCAATTTTTTATAGAAAAATATTTAAAATCAGTCTATATTACATTTTAATAAATTTTTTAGAATACATAGAAATATTAATTTCTATATTTTATCAAATTAATTTTTCAGAGTTTTCGCTTTATTTTAAATTTCAGAACTTTTTTGTTTCAAGTTCAGTCTTTGGCAAAATCGAGAGAAAAAATCTTCATACATTCATGACATTTTATTAAGATTTATCTTTAAAATGAGTTTAAGGACATTAAAAAATGGTAATTATTTCATAAGTTATTGTAAGTTTTCGTAAAAGTCGACAAAATGCACTATTTTTGCATTAGTTTCTTACAGAATGAACAAAATTACTTCACCTTGAGCTTATTTTATGCAGAATTTTGATAGCTTTCGTATTATTTTGTGGAAAAATTTTATCTCGTAGATTATAAAAATTATGAGAACTTATGCATCTCACAAAAAATAGGTGTCCTCATATTCCTGGCCGGTACTGTATGAGAAAAACATTTTTTTCTCTTAAACAGAATGAAACCTATCAAAATTCTGTGTATTAGCGTAATTATGGAATTTTTTCCTTGTATTTTGCAAGCAGTTACACTTGGAACTAAAAATTTGCAAAAATTTTAGAGGTCTGCGCCGACGTAACTGTGGCCGGCGGCGGCGTTCAGGCTAAATTTGATGGGCGGCGCGCCGGCGTGACGCCGTTCTCAATT
Organism: Euceroptres primus; assembly: GCA_037177015.1. Classification (NCBI taxonomy): domain Eukaryota; kingdom Metazoa; phylum Arthropoda; class Insecta; order Hymenoptera; family Figitidae; genus Euceroptres; species Euceroptres primus. Next base: position 5,985 of record JBAGKK010242203.1, on the reverse strand, counting down.
TTCGGCGGCGGCGTAGCGGCTCACAGTGGGGCAAAATGACGAAAAAAATGTTCAAAATACGATTCCGGCTACAATTTTCAATCGATTTAAAAGATTTTTAAAAATTAAAGCTAACTAAATTCTTAAGAGATCCCTGGAGTTTGATGTTTAAAAAATTTCTTTTATTTACTTTATTTAAAAATAAAGTTGAAAAAAATTGTAAAATTTAAGATATTGTTGCTTTAATAATACATAATTAATTCAAAATGATTGATACTAATGTGTAATCGATAAATAAACGTTCGCGAAGCATAACTTGATAGTAGTTTATTATAAATAAATAATTTGTTACCTACAATTGTATTGTTATAAACAAAGGTAGATGATTTTTGAATAATTTTGGATATTTATTAAGTCACTTTTGTGTAATATTCAAACATTAAGAAACAAAAATAGATATATTTCTTATTGCTATAAACAAATTTTAGAAGCAATCGCGCAGTTTGAACAATTTTTAAAAGTTTGAGGTACTTTTTTAAAACGTGCTATGTTTGACTTGGCAGTGATGCTTCAGTAAACTATATTGACATTTCATAACGAATGTGATTGTTGTAAACAAATTTTATAAACAAATTACCAGCAATTTTTTGAGTTTGAGAGTTTGAGGTCCTTTTTTTTTAAATATGTTTTATTTGACTTGCTAGTTATGCTTTAGTAAACAATATTGTCATTTCATAACAAGTGTGAGTGTTATAAAAAAATGTTATAAACAAATGCACAGTTTGAGTAATATTTAAGAGTTTCAGGTACTTTTTTTTGTAAAGTGCTTTGTTGTGCTTACAGAAAAAGTATCTAAATCTCTTAAAAATTGCTCAAACTGTGCATTTGTTTATAAAATTTGTTTATAACAATCACACTTGTTATGAAATAACAATATAGTTTACTGAAGCATAACTGGTAAGTCAAACAAAACACGTTTTAAAAAAAGTACCTCAAACACTCAAAAATTGCGCAAACTTGTCATTTGTTTATAAAACTTGTTTATAACAATAAGAAATATATTTATTTTTGTTTTTTAATGTTTGAAGATTACTTTAAATTGGATTGAAAACGAAAATCAATAAATATTCAAAATCATTTAAAAATCACCTACCATTATTTATAACAATACAATTGTATTGTTATAAATAATGGTAAGTTAGTAACAGTTAGTTAGTAACAAATTATTTATTTATAATAAACTATCAAGTTATTCTTCGCGAACGTTTATTTATCAATTACACACTGATATCAATCATTTTGAATGAATTACGTGTTATGAAAGCAACAATATCTTAAATTTTACAATTTTTCGAAAATCACTTTATTTATGCTTAAATAAAGTTAATAAACGAAATTTTTTAAAAACTGGCCTCAAGGGATCTCTTAAGAAATGAGTTAACTTTAATTTTAAAAGAACCGTTGAAATCGATTGAAAATTGTAGCCGGAATCGTATTTTGAACATTTTTTCGTCATTTTGCCCCACTGTGCGGCGTCAATTTTGGCGGGAGGTACTAAAACGGTCTATTTTGGAATTTATTTTATTGTTTGCAGATAGGAAGAAAATAGAAAACAGAATTTATTTATACAATTTAATAAATAATTAAAAACAATCGATAAATAATATGAACAATAGTTAAACCAACCGTCAGAACGAATTAGTAACTCAGAAGTATTCTTAAGTTAGTCTTAAGTGGAACTTTATCAGGGTGACAATTCATTCGCCGATTTCAAGTACCTGGTTATTTCCCAGTTTTTCCTATTCACATTATCAATTTTTCCAGGTCAAGGCAAATACATTATTTGATTATTTTAAGTAAACTCATAACTTTTATTATTAAATTACAAATTTATTTGACATTAGGTATATAATTTGATGCTTAAAATTTGAAATTCGAAAAACTTTTGGGGTTTCAAAATAGGACTTTATGACGTTAATAAATTTTAGGACATTAACTCTTTGCAGAAGAAAGTTTTCTACAAAAACTTAAATTTTACTGATTCTACCGATTTTGTAATGGAATTCTCAAAATTCCAGGTTTTTAAATAGAATTCCCGGTTTCCAGGTCAAGTTGCCACCCTGTTTACCGGTTGAGAAATTCGATATCTGCGTAATAAATTAATCATATGCGCCATCATAAGGTACCATGGTTACATTTAATTTACGCAAGTTTGAGCATTTTTTTGTAGCCAATTTGGGCCCTCCTTAGTCTTATAATAGTCACGTCGCCGATAGACGCCGACGAATATTGTAAATGGCGTCACGCCGGCGCGCCGAATGAATATCGGCGGCGTCTCATCAGATAGGAAAAATCGACGGCGGCGTCTGCGTGGCGCGATGGCGCAGATCTCTAAAAAATTTGAATATTTTTTCTGTTTAAAAATATATTTTAATGAAGACACAACATAAGTCATAATGTTTCTGTAAAATTTACTTAAAATACTCATTCACTTGATTTTTATCATTATTTACCTGCGGATGAGACGCCTTTGAAATTTTCCAACAGTTTAGTTTCAAGTTTAACTCCTTTCGAGAGGATAATTACGTGGATTTTTTGTGCACACCAGATTGAAATTAGATTGCTAAAGATTGCTAAGAATTGCAAAAGATTACCAAAAAATGACAGCGATTACAAAAGACTGCATAAGATTGCATATAAATTGCATGGGAATACATAGAGATTGCAGGGTTGCATGAGATTGCAAGATTGCATAAAATTGCATTAAAGATTGCTTGATTGTACTAATCTAATACATTTTTACGATTCTACTGAAATTCGTCGTTAAAATGAATCCAAGAACATTGAAAAATATTGATTATTTGAACAGTTATTTAAAACTTAAGAAAACATTGAAATTTGCACTATTTTTGGCAGGAATCCGAACGGAATTAAGGACAATTTTTCGATATTTTCCAATTATTTCTACAAATTCAAAATAGTTTGGCTAAATATTCAGCTAAGTATAAAAAAGTGCTGCAATATTATAGAACCATCGAGTTGCAATGTCGAAATTGTGTGCCATCAAAGTTTTACGTCGACAGAAACGAAACGAAACTTTCGTTACGTTTGTTTTCGTTGTTTTCTGTATAAAACTAAAATACCTCATAATCTAGAGGTTCTAGTTCGGTGGTTTTATAATATATCAGTACTTTCTCGTATTCAGCTAAATATTTCGCCCAATTATTTTTAAATTATAGAAATAATTGAAAAATATCGAGAAATGACCCTTAATCTCCAATATTATTAAAATTAGAAAGACTTAAGTAATCATCGAAAAACTGGTGGTTGCATTGTATCTCCAAAAGAAAAATATGTGCCTGAAAGTTAATGGTAAGGATTAAATTTTCAAATCTTCCTCAACCACCTTAGGTTTCCGAAATTCAAATTGCAATTTGTGAAACGATCCTGAGATCTAGTCATGTTACATCAAATAAGGGTCGGTTACACTAATAAAAAATAGTTTACGTGGCTCCCCTAAGGAATTGGTGGAGCGTTGATTGCAATTCGTGCTTTGACTTACCGATGTGTTTGCTTTCGTTAAATGCCTCCGGTATCTTCCTAGTGAGAACTGCATACACAGTACAAATAACAATGAGAATTATAGGATAGGTGAATGCAATCATGTAACTGGCATCTATGTAACTGTTGCAAACGAGTAAATTATCTTCTCTGGTTGGATAATGATGCATTGCTCGTGCTGGGTCGATTATCATCCAAACACCATTGATCAGAATCTGTACACTTACGAGACCTGCACAGATTATCAGTTGGGATTTTGGAGAGATGAAGGATGGCCGCTTTGCGCTGTGTTTGTTGACATTGAAGATTCGTGATATCCTGTTAGTTTTCGTCAGTAAAGCTGCATACACCACTGTGAAGCAAAATCCTGCTGTAAATCTGCCAAAGAAATAGAATTGATTAACTTTGTGGAAAAGTTTTTTCCAGTTTTTTCAGTTTTTCCATTTATGGAAAAATTGATAATTAAATGTACGCTTGTTTTTGACTTTTACCGTTGAATTCCACAGACAATGTTTGTAGGTTTGAGTATTAAGGTGAAGGTTACTAGGTAACACAATAATATTCCGGATAAAAGGATGTAGGATAATTCTCTACCAGAAGCTCGAACAACTGGTGTATCGTTGAACTTGAGAAATACACCTACAACGAAGAGTGTCATCTGTAAAAATAGATTCATTTTTAATACTGTTGTTCAAGTTTATTTAGGACTGAATTATTTACTAGTTTTAGATCATTAATAGCAAATATATCGGCATATCCTCAGAAAGTGTTATATTTTGTGAAAAAAGAGTATAACTTGTATTTTATGTACGGGATTAACTAAAAATGGAGGGTGACAGAAAAATGATACTTTCTGTGGAAATAATTTATTTCATTTTATATTTACCGAGATTCCTGAGGCAGAAAAAGACATGGCACCGATGGCCCATCCACTTTCAGGTCTTAGGAACTCTTCTGGTATATCTCGACAATAAGAGTGACTTTCATCAGGAACTGTGCCTTGAGGACACATAACACACTGAGTTTCATCATCTGGATCTCGTATCTAGAGCACAACAAAATTTTGGTAGAACGGATTTTAAAAAATAATTTAAAAAAAACATATTTTTACTTTTAATACCTAATTTGATGCATATTTAATATCAGATACTTAGTATTAAGTAATTGAGATTATAATAAAATACTCATTATTAAAGAGTAAATTAAAAGATTGAGTTTTGAATGGAATTTAACATGGTACTTAAAATGAGATTTTTAATATGACGAACCATGCTTTATTGCACAGCGGAACCGAATTGATGTAAATTTACTGGCTCTTCTCCGGTGTAATAACGCGATACGAGAGAGAATAAAGGACCAGAAATGTTCTCTATTATCCAATATGTATATTAAAAAACGACATATTTGTAGAGAACTGCAGGCTGTGCAATTTATCATTCTAGTAAAAATTAACGCGGATTTCAAAAGACAAAAAAATTGAGAGAAAAAGAGAATGTATAAAATAAGTAGTTTAGTTCATTTTTTGTAAAATCATTAAAAATCAGTGGAAAAACCATACAAGCAGTATTATAGGCACTTTTTGGTCAGACACCTTTTTTAAAGTCAAGTATTAATTAAATAACTTCCTATATAAAAACAGCAGTTACTCCAATGTAATATTGAAACAGAAATTCAAATAAGTATAAAATTAATTAAAAATAAGTAGAAATCGTCGTGTTTAGCCAGCCAACAAATCAAGTAATATTAAATATTGTCCTATACAAAAGCAGAAATTACTACAATGCAATATTGAAACAGAAATATAAATAAATATAAAATTAAAATAAATATAAATGTAAAATATGAAATTTAATTATTAATCAGTAGTATAGCCCGTTTTTAGTCAGAAAACAAGTCAAGTAATAATTTGTTAAATAAAGTCCAATATAAAAATTGAAATTACTCCAATGCAAAATTGAAGTAGAAATACTAGAATATATAACTAATCAGTAGAATATGCCAATTTCGATCAGACAAGCAGTATAATTTTTATATTAATTATTTTTATATAAGCTTAATAATTTTTAGGCCGAAAAAATGTATAAAATATAATTAAATATAACATTAATGAAAAAACAGTAGCATAAACCGTTTTTGGTCAGGCAACAAGTTAAGTAATATCAAGTGGCGCCATTGCGCCACGCGGCAAGTATGAGAACTAAGAGCGTTGCGTAGCGACACTTGTAGACTTTGATCTGAACGTTTTAAAAAAAACGAAAATAAATAATAAATTTATATAAGCAAAAAATGTGTGAAATTATAGCATATCTTAAACAGAAAAGTATATTCTTTGATATAAAAAAATTCTACAATCGATTAATTTTTATGCTAGTATAGTTAAGCTAAACTTTTCCTTGTCACTTTTTACTTTGTCGTGTAAGGTCAACTACTTTCCAGCCTATATAT